>JADRCD010197060.1:1386-15735 GCA_019843815.1 Montemys delectorum | reverse complement strand
TTTCCCATTAGCCCAATTGGGGTGCGAAAGAAGGTTGGGCGCCCTGTTCATTACCAGCGTGCAGTATGATAATTACACACAGGCAGCTAACTTGTCTAGAAAATTATCTTTATATCTTGCAGGGAATTGGTCGGAGGGATTTGATGAGACCCTTCAATCATTGCGAGCGGCAGTAGTAGCCATCAACTCGACACGAGTGGATCTATCACTGACTGAAGGACTCTCCTCTTGGATTTCTTCAGCCTTTTCTTTCTTTAAGGAATGGGTGGGGATTGGCCTCTTTAGTGTTGCCTTGTGTGCTGGCTTAGTGTTTCTCTTCTGGGTGGTTTGCAAACTCAGAGCCCAACAAAAACGTGACAAGGTAGTAATTGCCCAAGCACTTGCTGCGCTAGAGCAAGGAGCCTCTCCCGATATTTGGCTCAGCATGTTAAGAACAAAATAAACACTCAAAGGCTAATGGTCAGCGAGACTTAGCTCTTGCACCCCGTGGGGTCTTATCCCATTGCACACGGGAGAGTGAGTCAAACTGCCATAAGTCCTCGAGGCCCGCTGCCTTTGGCCCCTACGACGGGATTAGGCTGATGCCATAAACCAGGAGCACACCAATGAGTAGTGATCCAAAGGATCCCACCTATCTCTTGGTGCTGGTAGTGGACAGCACATCAGCTAGCCTAAGACACGGGGCATTGGCCAGAGCCTATCATTTAAAACAAAAAGGGGGAGATGTAGAGAGCCACACTAAGCCGGCAGCCTCCATTACAAGATGGCGCCAGCATCCGGTTTCTTCTTCCCTTAGCACATAGTCTGCGCATGTGCCTAGGGCCAGAGCGCGCTAAGTCTCAGCCCATCTGCGCATGTGCTAGGGCCAAAACGCGCCAAATCACAGCCTATCCCGAGGCGTCTCGTGAGGTAATGAGCAAACAGCCAATCAGAGATGAACACACCGCTCCAGGGTGTATATAAACAGTGCATTGTCCGAGGTTCTCTCTCTCCTCGCCACATGGTAATAAAGGTTTGCTGCAGAAGGATCCTGTGTGTGTGTCCGTGTATTCCTGCCGGCGGGAAGATAGTGCGGACCACAAAGGGGGCTGAAGGGGTAGCAGGAAGTGCAGGTTGCAGAGGGAGAGTAGGAGAATAGGGAGGGGGAGTGTCAATGAGAAGAAGGTCCGAAGTCAGATCTGGATGGACTTTCTTCTGAGGTTTTTCAGTCTCTGGTTATTCTGGCTTCAGGACTAAACAGCAGAGGAAGTAGGACCTGTGGAGGAAATAAAAGGACGAACCCACAGGGGCGGGTTAAAAACCAAGTCTTCCCAAACCAGTATGTATGGAACCTGGTCCAGGTGCCCCTGAGGGTCTGGAACTAGAGTCTTGTCCTTTACCTTTTCAATCTGACTTAAGTCAAAAATCCCTTCCTGTGGCCACCCTGTTTGGAATGTCGGCCATTCTGAGTTGCACAGAGTCTACCACTTTCCTTTCTTGACATCTACTGACAAATTGTGAGCCCTACTCTTTACTTCTGACCAGTGTTCTAGCGTCAACGTAAGTGGGGTCATTAGAGTCTGTCCCATTGTTTGAGTTGGGTAGAAGAAATAGAGACACAGACCAAAAAACAGAATCCACAAAGAGACAGTACAAACAAGCACACAGCGGCCGTTATGAAAGTGTCACAAAAAAGAAACTGAGTCAGACCGATGCCTTATTGCAGTAAAGTGTTCAAGGACTGGTGGAGGGAGACTAGATCCAATCCCTCCGAAAAATCCACTGAGGTGTCCCCCAGGGCTAAAACTGAATACTGAGACCCACCCCCAAGAGGGTTGCTGAATTTTGAGGGACAAAGAGGAAGGAAGCCGCGAGTAACGCAGCACGACAAACTCACCAAACAGAAAGTGCACAGAGACTGACAAGGCGGAGACAGACAGGGACGGTTTTGGAGCACTCGCTCTTTTCCTCCGAATTCCAGGGTCTAGGGGGTCTGAGGGCACAGGAAAATCCCAGACGAGCCCCCAAATGAAAGACCCAAAGAGTCTTTCTCTCGGGACCCTCGCCCAAAGACAACCAAGAGTCCAAAATTCATTGCAACAGCAAGAGGATTTAATCAGTCCGGCGCGACAGGGTTCAGCTGCCTTAGGGAAGGAGCCAAACCCCTGGGTGACTGTTATAGAAAGTATTTAAGCTCAGAAACCACAAGCAGGTGTGGGGGCGGAGTGGTTCCAGGGAAATTCCAATATACAGCTATACAAACATATCCTATACATTGATCAATTGTTCAGCTATCTTTGGCAACATCTGCTCTTTGTGGTTGGCCATTTCCTTGGGGTACTGAGTCTTGAGGAGTGGACCCAGGGTCCCTGGGGTCAGTTTCTCATGACCCTGGTGCAGTGCAGCCCCTGGGGTCAATTTCTCATGACCCTGGTGCAGCATCTGGGGTCAGTTTCTCATGACCCTGGTGCAGCGCAGCCCCTGGGCTCAATTTGTATTTTTCCATGGTCTTACAGTTCTAAGGTGCAAATGGGCCTATGCAGCCAGTGGGAAGCCTTGCTGCAAGCCACAGGAAGGGGAGAAGAACAACTCTCCTGCTCTAGTGGGACAGAGGAGGGGACAGCCAGGGATGCAGCTAAGACAAAAAGAGGCTTCAGGCTTCACCCCTACCAATCATAGGAAGCTTTAAAAAAAAAGAAAGAAAATCCAGAATAGTTGAAGCACATAGTGGCCAAAGGTGTGGAGACGCTGGACAACATTCTGGAGGAAGAGGCAAAGCTATGGGGACACTCCACCCCAGACCCTGCCCTGCCCTGCCCTGCCCATGGTTCCCTGATCAGGGGTTACTAAGGAAGGAAGGAAGACAACAAGCTCCAGAAAGCTCCAGGCTTCCGTGCCTAAGAGAAGAGACCCTAGAGATGAAGTCCTATAGAAGCCAGTTGCTACTGTCCCCCACCCAGAGCTTAATCTGGGCCTGAAAAAACAGGATTTTGGGAGCTAGAAGCTAAGGTGGAGGAGGATGACCGGTGATGCTAAAGAGCTTGCTCCAGCTAGCCGACTTCTTGCAAAAGGGGAGAAAAAAGTTGTAATCCAGGCCCAAGCGGAGCTGCAAGTGCTGAAGGGTCTGTAATAGCAGGAAAGAGGCAGCAGGCAGAGTAGGCAGGGCTTGAGCTGTAGGGGGGAGAGTAGTTACTAGGGGGGGGGTTTAAGAGAGGTGGGTCGTGTCGTGAAGGGTAGGGCCGGAGTGGGGTATGGCCAGAGTGGAACAGAAGGACTGTGGGAAGTGGTTCTAAAGCCAGCTCCAGGAGGCTAAGTGGCTTTGGGGACCTCCACCTTTGTGGTGAGGCTATCTGAAGGTGGAGCTGTATGGACAATGACTCCAGGGCTGTGGAGAATTCTCTCAAAGAAAGGGACTTAAAAGGACTGGGGACAGGGCTGGTTAACCAAGGACCAGATTATAGGCTACTCAGGAGGGAGAAGGTCTTAAATGAGACCTTAACTGGGAGATTGATTATCCTTAAGCCACATTGAGAGACCTGTGCTTGCACTCGAAGGAATGCTGACTCGCCTCCCTCAGGAAGCTTCCTGTTTCTTGGACTCAAGGCTCCAGCCACATATGTAGCAGAGGATGGATGGCCTTGTTGTACATCAGTGAAAAGAGAGGCCCTTGGAAGGCTCCATGCCCCAGTGCAGGGGAATGCCAGAACAAGGGAGTGGGAGTGGATGGGTTAGTGAGCAGGGGGAAGGGGGATAGAATAGTGAGTTTTCGGGGATTGGGAATGTGGAATATAATTTGAAATGTAAATAAAGAAAATATAAAAATTTAAAGTTTGAGGCCAGCCTGGTCTCCAGAGTGAGTTCCAGGACAGCCAGGACTACACAGAGAAAACCTGTCTCGAAAAAACAAAAATTTTAAAAAAATGAAAAAAGAACTTCCTGGTGAGGGGCTGGAGAGATGGCTTGGCGGCTAAAAGCACTTTCCACTCTTGCGGAGGATGTAGGTTTGATCCCCAGCACCCATGTGGCAGCTTACAACTGTATCTAACTGCAGTTCCAGGAGATCTGATGCCCTCTCTGGCCTCTGAGGGTACCAGGCACCTACATGGTGCTAAACATACAGGAAGCTGAAACACCCATACACATAAAATCAAAACAAGCGTTAAAGACAGAGGTTAGCAAGAGGGCTGTGGAGATAGAGACTTGTTCTGCAAGCAGAAGGCACGGGGTTACAACCACTCTCCGAATCTCTGTAAATGTTGGGTGGCATTGTGATTTACCTGTAATCACAGCGTTAGAAGGCAAAGACAGGGTGTCACTGGAGCAAGCTGACTAGCTAGACTGGTTTTGAAGAGCTCTGAGATCAATTGAAAGACCTTGCCTGTTGGGAGCCAAGGCATGGCCACCCAACTCCCTACCCCTCAACTAGCCTGAGAACTGCCTGACATTCACCTTGTCTAAAAATATCCTGTGCCTGTTTACCAGGAGGCAGTATATCAAGACCTTCCCAGATGAATCACAAAATGTTCCGGGCCCCCTGTCAGTATTCGCCAGATGGCCGATTACCCATTGCTCCCCACCCTTCCCTTTTTCCGCTTTTGTGAGGTATATATTGAGCAGTTTGCTCTTAGTAAAGTAGACCTTGACAATCCTTGCTTGGTCTCGTCCTTTCTCTCACTCGTTTTACCTTTACAGGCATGATCCCCCTCGAACCCCCAAATAACTGAGTCCCGCAGGACAGGACAAGGTGGCGCCTCAACGTGGGCCGAGGTACGGACCGTTGCTGGGCGGACCTCAGACGAGTCAGGTAGAGCTCCCCGAGACTTCAGCCTGAAGGACCGCTTCATCTCCTGCGAGACGGCTCCTTTGACTAAGTGTTCCTCTCCTACTTCATTCGGTCCAATCAGAATGGGCCATCGATTGTTAAAGGAGGCAATCTTTATTAGAGATTTGAAGACCTCCTGCAGAGAAAGAGGTATAAGGGGAAAAGAAAAAGGATCTCATAAGGTTTTTCATCCTTATTGATAAAGCATGTCCCTGGTTCATGATTGATGGACCCCAGATTAATCCCAAAAAATGGCGAAAAGTTGGTCATGAATTAAACGATAAACTTGCCTCTCGGGGCCCAGATGCTGTTCCTCCCACGGTCTTCTCATATTGGGGTCTCATAAGAGACGTTGTCGAGGGGGCCAAGGGTGACCCTCATTGTCAGTGACTCTTGTCAGTCGCCGAATATTGTCTTGGGCATGCTTCACACCCCCCCTCTCGCACAGCATCAGTCACTTCCCTCTTCCAGGCGTCCTCAGGTCCTCCAGACCCTACCCTGGGTCCTGTCCTTCTACCCTCGTCTCCCTCGGCTCCTCAAATTCCCCAATCCGATGACCTGCTTACTAACTCTGTCTTTCAAAGACCCTCGGCCCCTCCGCCAGTCCCCACTCCCAAGGATCCCCTAGACCCCGGTGATGCTGCCGCCTTGGAGGAAGGGGCTGCCCGCTGGCATAACCCCGATTGGCCACCCCTTTCCTCTGCCTTATGCCCCTCAGATATGCTTGCCTGCTCTCCTGCCCTCTCTCTTGACACCTGCCCATCTTATAGAGGCAAAGGAAAAACTGTCTTCTCAAGTCCAAGGACTTCAAGAAGTCCTCAACCTCCAAAAGCAATTTGCTCAACTTTCTCAAGAACTCCTTTCTCTACAATCATCTCTTAAGGAGACCGTCCTCTCCCCGCCATTAGGCCTAACCCAGCCACCTACAAATGAGCCACGCAGGTCTAATAATCCCCGCTTTGCCCCTTTATCTCCCAACTTGGCCTTCCCTGTCCTGACCCGCGCTGGCAGGCACGTAGCTGATTCCTCCACCCACCCTACTGTGGCCCCTAGGTCAGCCTGTCCTTTGCCACCATCCCACTGGACCCCTTCAGCACCGGGCCGGTTTGGCGCCTCCTTATCGGAGCCTAGCCCTGCCTCTAGGGTTTCAGAGCCTGCCTGCGCCAACCCCCCATATTGTTCTAGTGAGGAAGAGCCTGACAGGGAAAACGAAAGTGAAAGTGAGGGCGAGGCACCCACGGCGCGGCCACCGTAGGTGAGGCAACTGAATTCTGCAGATTAAGGTTTAAGACCCTTAAAGAATTGAACTCTGCGGTCCGCACCTACGGTCCCAATGCTCCCTTTACCCTGTCCCTCCTCGAGGCTATGCCCGGAAGCAGACACCTGACCCCCGGGGAATGGCTGAGGGTGGTTTGGTCAGTCCTGGCTCACAGACAGTTCCTCTCCTGGAAGGCTGACTTCCTTGATCGTTGTCAGACCTTGGCCGCCACCAATGCCAAGTCCCCAAGGTCCCCCTCTGCCACCTGGACCCTTGATAAGCTCAGTGGCCAAGGCAAATATTCCTCTGAGGCTCGACAACAACGGTTCCCCCTTGGGCCTTTTAGCACAAACTGCCAATGCCGCCCTTGGCGCCTGACGAGCAATCCCCTCAAAGGGATCAGTGATCACGCCACTGACTAAAGTTATCCAAGGTAGTCAGGAAGAACATAGTGAATTTGTGAGCGGCCTCCTTGAAGCCGCAGAAAGAATCTTGAGGCATGAAGATTCAGATAACAAGCTTATTAAATAGCTAGCCTATAAAAATGCAAACTCGGCTTGTAAGGCTGTGCTCCGCAGTAAGGTCAAAGATAAGAGCCTTAACGAAATGATCTGCCTCTGAAACGAGGTGGATCCATTCACCCATAAAGTGTCTCAGGCAGTCCACCTGGCAGTTGGCCCCTCTAGAGGGTGTTTCAAGTGTGGCCAGCCAGGACATTTTACCCATCAATGTCCATCTGTCAAGCACCCCCTTACACAGGCAGTCTTGCCTCCGGCAGGGCTTAACCAACCTGACGTACCTAATTCATTGTGCCCTCGCTGCAGACGTGGCAAACACTGGGCAAATACCTGCCGCTCCAAAACTAACAGCTCTGGAAACTCCTTGCCTCACCTTCAAGGAAATGGACTGAGGGGCCAGCCCTGGGCCCCTCAACCCATTCCATTCCTCCCGGCCACGGGGAGCAGCTGGCAGCCACCTCAACCCCTTCCCTCCGCAGAGCAATCCCAGGAAGCGCAGGTATGGATCTGTGTGCCTCCACCAACTCAATATTAACACCTGAAGATGGTGTTCAAATCCTCCATACGGAGTCTTCGGCCCTCCGCCCCCAAATACCTACTTCTTAATTCTGGGGTGCGCTTCATCTACCTTGAGGGGCCTCTCCATTCATGCTTCCCTTGTAGATACTGATTACACTGGTGAAATCAAGCTCCTGGCCAGTGCTCCCTATGGCCCCGTGTCCATAGCCCAGGGGCATCGAGTGGCGCAGGCCCTTCCATTGCCGCTGGACAGCGCATCTCCAGCTGTTGGACAGCTTCGTGGCTCCACTCAGCCAGGTTCCTCAGATATCTATTGGATTCAAGAAATTACCAGAGAGCATCCCACTCTCACCCTCAAACTGAATGGCAAACCCTTCAAGGGTATTCTTGATTCCGGGGCTGATTCCACCATTATTTCTCAAAACGCGTGGCCTCCCTTCTGGCCCCTACAACCCTCCCTTACTCACCTACAGGGTATTGGGCAATCTACAGATACCGTCCAAAGTTCACAGTTATTGACCTGGGAGGATGGAGAGGGCAATTCTGGCTCCACTCAGCCCTTCATTGTCCCTGGGCTGCCTGTCAATCTCTGGGGGAGAGATATCCTCTCACAAATGAAAATTTTTATGTGCAACCCTAACAAGGCTCTTGTCCAACAAATGTTGTCCCAAGGCTACCTCCCTGGACAAGGATTGGGAAAGAATCGTCAGGGATCACCCACCCCAATAACAGCTACCTCCAAATCAGACCGTGCTGGGCTAGGATATGATTCCCATTTTTCATAAGGGCCATTGCTCCCCCTGCACGCCAGGCAGATAAAATTACCTAGAAGGATGATTCCCCTGTCTGGATTGACCAATGGCCCCTCCCTACTAAAAAATTGGCCGCAGCTATAGAATTAGTGCAGGAACAATTGGCGGCCAGACACATTGAGCCTTCTACGTCGCCCTGGAATACACCCATTTTTGTCATTCAAAAACGAAATGGCAAGTGGCGACTTTTACAAGACTTGAGGGCAGTCAACAAGACCATGATGCCCATGGGGGCCCTACAGCCCAGTCTTCCCTCCCCTGTGGCCATCCCCAGAGAATATGTCAAAATGGTCATTGATCTTAAAGACTGTTTTTTCTCCATCCCTCTCCATCCAGAAGATTGTAAACGCTTTGCATTTAGCCTTCCTGTAGTTAATTGCATAGGACCTTCTCCCCGGTTTCAGTGGAGAGTCCTTCCCCAGGGCATGGCCAATATCCCTACCCTCTGTCAGAAGTATGTCGCTCAGGCCATCAACCCCTTCAGGTCATCTTATCCAAATTTATATATTACCCATTATATGGATGACATTCTCCTTGCAGGACCAAATAAAGACCAATTACACTCCGTTGACCAAGAATTGGTCAACGCCCTCCAGTCTCTGGGACTCCAGATCGCTCCAGAAAAAAATTCAACTTCATCCCCCTCATTTATTCTTGGGTTTTGAATTGCTCCCAAATAAGGTCCTCTCCCAAAAGGTCCACCTGAGGAGGGATTCCCTTCAGACACTTAACGATTTCCAGTGCCTCCTGGAGGACATCAATTGGCTCCGTCCATATTTAAAATTAACCACCGGAGAATTAAAACCTCTGTTTGACATCCTGCGTGGTGACTCAGACCCTACCTCCCCGAGCAGGCTAACCAAGGAGGCAAAAGACTCATTGGCCAAAGTAGAACAGGCTATTAATGCACAGGCCATTGGTTACTATTCTCCCAGTTCCCCCCTGTGGCTGCTTATATTCCCCACACCCTTTTCCCCGACCGGTCTCCTTTGGCAAGAAAAACCCCTGTTTTGGCTGCATTTGCCTGCTTCCCCTTCTAAAGTTTTGCCTATGTACCCTCTGTTGATAGCCAATGTCCTTCGCTTAGGCAGAGAAAGTGCTCCTAAACTTTTTGGCAAAGATCCTGATAATATAGCCCTCCCATATAATGCTTCTCAGGTTCAGTGGCTCATTCAGACCAGTGACGAGTGGGCCATAAATTGCATCTCGTTCCAAGGCAAGATAGATAATCATTTCCTCACTGATAAGCTGATACAGTTTCTGTACAAAACACCTGTAATCCTCCCAAAATGAACAAAACCTCATCTCATCCGAGGGGCTATGCTAGTTTTCACCGATGGCTCCTCCTCGTGTATGGCTGCTTTTAACATTAATGGACACATCTCTCGCTTTAAAACAAATTCTTCCTCGGCTCAGCTTGTTGAACTTACAGCCATGGTCAAAGTATTTTCGCTCCTGCCAGAGCAATCCTTTAATCTTTACACAGATAGTGCCTATATTACAATGTCTGTCCCATTGCTTGAGACAGTCCCCCACATTCGCCCCTCTACTAATGCCTTCCCCCTCTTTGCTAAACTTCAAAAATTAATCCTTGCACGTGATGCCCCCTTCTTCATTGGCCATATTCGAGCCCATTTGGGCCTCCCAGGACCCCTGGACACTGGCAATGATCTGGTAGATCAAGCCACTCAGCTGATAACTGCTGCTCTGTCTTCTGATCCCTTTTCTGCCGCCTAGCACGCCCATCAGTTGCATCACCTTAATGCCCAAACCTTGAGCTTAATATTTTCCATTACTCGTGATCAAGCTAGTCAGTGTAAGAACTGTCTCACCCTCCTACCGGAACCACATTTGGGGGTCAACCCTCATGGCTTGGTGCCTGGAGAACTCTGGCAAATCGATGTTACTCACTATGCTCCCTTTGGAAAATTGAAATATATCCATGTGTCCATCGACACCTTTAGTGGCTTTATCTGTGCCTCCCTCCAATCTGGAGAGGCTACCAAACATGTTATCAACCATATCCTTGCCTGTCTAGCTTTTACTCCCCTGCCTAAAATCCTTAAAACAAATAATGGACCAGGCTATACCAGCACCAGCGTTAAGCAATTCTGTGTTCAACTGGACATCAAGCACGTTACAGGCATTCCCTACAACTCATAAGGTCAGGGAATCATAGAAAGAGCCCACCAAACCTTAAAAAAATATGCTTCTCAAGTTACAGTCCAGTGGGGGGAGTTTATATCCCCTGGCAGGTAATTCCAAGACCCTTTTAAGTCATGCCCTATTTGTATTAAACTTTCTTACTTATGATAATGAAGGAAAATCTGCTGCAGATAGCCTCTGGTGCCCTCCCACCGCCAACAATTACACACAGGCTATGTGGAGAGATCCAACAACCAACAAATGGCAAGACCCTGACCCCATCCTCATTTGGGGCAAGGGGCACGCCTGTATCTATGACTCCAATGCACAAAATGCTAGATGGTTACCTGAGAGATTAATAAAATTACATAACCCACTCAGGGAATCCCCTGAGAAGAAAATCTAATTGTCCTTACTTCCAGAGATAAGGTCAATGTGTTTCCAGTTGTTTCTCCTTCTGCACTAATAATTCCAACATGAAGTTGACATTGGCTAAACCAAGGTTATCTTGGTCAGTTCCTAGTAGATCTTAAAATATTTGCCACCTATGCCCATTGGTGCTACTCACTGAGTGGTCCAATTTGAACTTCTTTTTCTCAAATCTTTGTTTCTGTTTGAGAATGGATTCATTCACCAAGAAATTAGGATAGAGATGGTCAATATTGTCCACAACATAATCACACTTGGGACATCTATTATTGACCTCCAAATTCTGATGAATACACTTGTAGAAAAAGCTGTGGCCACATTTTGCCATGTATGCCTCCTCAATCATATCAAAGCAGATGGGACTCTCTCTTATGCTGGGTCTGTTTCTCACCTGCCCCCCCACCTCCCTTTTACGAAGGCATCGCCTCCTTTTCTCTCGTCATCAGTACCAATGGTACAGAGTCTCTTGTTTGGCAACCCAGTGATGGTGCAGGCCTCACTCTTAGTTGTTGGCATTGGATTGTGCCTCCTTTGACCTTCCATACTCCCCCCACAGAGCTTAATATCTGTCTGTAACCAAACATTGACCATTAACAGGACCTACAAGTACATTCAGGCTTTAAATGGCTCGTTTTTAGCTTGTTCTACAGGACTTACCACCTATTATTGTGTGGTAGTCCAACTTTTGCCCAAACTAACCATTCACCCTGCTGAAGAGTTATGAGACTTCTGGAATAGAGGCACACAGCATCCCCACAGTAGAAGAGAAGCCCATCGCAACAGTCACCCTTGCTGTCATTCTTGGACTCGGGGCCACCGAGGCTGGAACAGGGATTGCCTCTCTGGTCACCTCTCAACAACAATATGCTCAATTGTCCCAAGCTATAGATAGAGATATTTGGGAGACCCAGCATGGATTGCAGGAGCTTAAAGGCTCTCTGGTCTCCCTCTCTGAAGTTGTGCTACAGAACCGTAGGGGTTTAGACCTAGTATTCATGAAAGAGGGTGGGTTCTGGGCAGCCCTAAAATAAGAGTGCTGTTTTTATAAAGATAAGATAGGTTTGGTTCAAGATAGCATAAATAAGGTTACGCGTAGCTCGGAAGAGAGAAAGAAGAACAGAGAGAAGCAAGAATCTTGGTATCAAAATTGGTTTTCCACCTCCCCCTGGCTATCCACTCTTCTCCCCAGCCTTTTGGGACCCTTAGTAGGGGTCCACCTCCTCCTCCTTTCCTTCGGGCCCTGGGCCTTTTCCAAACTAACCTCTTTTTGTCAAAAATCCAATAGATGGTGCTATGAACAAGCCGGTGGCCATCCATTATCACAGCCTGGAAACCCAAGACCCACCTGTGGATCCACCCACCAAGAGACTCAAATGCAGGCATACTACATTTCTCAAGGCTAAGAGGCCCAGGACCTTCATGGTTCCATGAGCTGTGGAGCAGACACCAATGACGGGTTTATTGAGGTACCACATGCCCAGCCCACTGACCCAACAATCATCAGACCCCTACGATGGGATTATTGAGAGGCCATTCTTTGGGTGCCCACTGCCCCTTATAAGATCAATCTAGCGGTTGCAACCCTCAGGCCATGGGGCTGTGTGCGTATCAGTCAACTGGGGTGGTGCCGAGAGTGGATACAACTCTCATAGTCAAAGACACGGGGTTCTCTATACCGGTGGGCAGGATTGGCTGTGGACAAATACCTCATAGCCTAAGACAGGCCCTCCACCTGCCTCATTTCTATACTAAGAGGGGGAGATGTTGGGAGCCAAGACATGGCCACCTGACCCCCTGCACCTCAACTAGCCTGAGAACTGCCTGACATTCACCTTGTCTAAAAACATCCTGTGCCTGTTTACCAGGAGGCAGTATATCAAGACCTTCCGAGATGAATCACAAAATGTTCTGGGCCCCCTGTCAGTATTCGCCAGATGGCCGATTACCCATTGCTCCCCACCCCTCCCTTTTTCCGCTTTTGTGAGGTATATATTGAGCAGTTTGCTCTTAGTAAAGTAGACCTTGACAATCCTTGCTTGGTCTCGTCCTTTCTCTCGCCCGTTTTACCTTTACAGGCATGGTCCCCCTCGAAACCCTGAATAACTGAGTCCCGAAGGATGGGACACTTGCCTTGATGGATAAGACACAGACCAACCAACAAAGACTCCCAAAATTAACCTCCAATCTCCACAAGTGCATACAAACAGACACACATGAACATCCATGCACATGGATACACCACACAGACACACACACATGAAAAGAAAAAGGGTTTTACTATAGTGAATTGTTATTCAAGGGGTTAAAAAGATGGCTCTCCAGTTAAGAACATTTGTTCTTATTGAGAAACCTGTATTCAGTCTTGCAACACCCACATGGGGCTCACAACCATCCATAACTCTAGTTCCAAGGGATTTAATGCTTTCTTCTGGCCTCCTATGGTGTGTGTGTGTGTGTGTGTGTGTGTGTGTATAAGCACACACATACAAAACACTCATATACATAAATAAATAAATCTTAAAAACAAGTTAGAGCCAGGCATGGAGGTGCACAACTTTAATGCCAGCACTCAGGAGTCAGAGGCAGTGAATTCAAGGCCAGTGTAGTCTACAGGCTGGTTCCAGGATAATCAGGGCTATGTTGACTCAAAATAAATAAATAAATAAATAAGTCAAATAAATAAATAAAAGGGTTTTTTAAATTACTCCTCACGATGGCCTCAGTTCAGTGTTAAAGTGTGCACAGTGCCAGTTCACAGGTCGCTCGTTCCTGAAGCCATCACTAGAACCAAGCCACAGGGAAGACAAAGCAAGGTCAAACCTTGTTGTCTACTCTTCGGGAAAAAGACAAATGTACAATTCTTCTACCTCCCCTATCCTGTTCTCACTTATCAATACAAAAAGAGGAACATTCCCATCCAGGAATCCTTTCCTGGGGTAGGAAGTCAGTTGGATCACCAGTCCCAATACACACACACACACACACACACACACACACACAGACACAGACAGACACACTGCTCTTAAGCAACTCCAACTCCATCTAACAAGCCTCCACTTCCTGAAGGAAGAGCACCATTCTCCCCTCCTCTCACCTCTGGAGGACTGAGAGGAGGAGCAGCCTTCGACCACACCCCTGGCATTACAGGGTAAGCCTGAGATTACAAGAGGACAAAACTGAGTTTGAGGTCATGTAGCTGTCACAGATGAGTCCTCCAACACTCAACAAGCATGGGGGACTTCAGAGCCATCCTGCAGGCTCCTAACAGGCTTCCATACTGAACTTAGGTCTTTGGGATCTAATCCTTGCCCAGGTGTGCACACCCCTAGCCCTCACAGCCTGGAGAAGGTCATCGAGGATGAGGGGGGGCTGAATTTTAAGATTTTTGCTGCTGGTCACCTCCAAAACCGATGGCTCTCTAAGTGCAAAGCATTAATGCAGAGGGTTGTTATTCTTGTTGTTGCTGTCCATTTGTTTTGTTTTGCTTTCCCCCTGTGCAGATGGAGGCCATCCTAGGCCAGAATTTCTCCCAAGTAGTAGTTCCTCATCCAGAGGTCCTTCCATCTTCATGTCTGCATGCTCAAGGACCTCTGGATGAGGAGTTGGTAACTAAGCCCTGATGGGATTGTTTTTCTTGGTCTTTATATATATGCAAATAGCTGGTTGTGAGAGCGAATGACTGTAATCCCAGAAAGCAAGAGGTTGAGGAAGGAGGATCAGTAATTCAAGGCTAGCCTCAGCTACATGGACAGTTTGAAGCCAGACTAAACTACATGAGACCCCATCTAAAAACGAGTAAACACACAAACTAACTCAGACAACACACACACACACACACACACACACACACACACACACATTTACACA
>JADRCD010197058.1:0-26875 GCA_019843815.1 Montemys delectorum | reverse complement strand
AAAAAAAAAAAAAAAAAAAAAAAAAAAAAAAGCAAACAATGAGAAATAAGCAGCACTCTTCCATGGCCTCTCCATCAGCTCTTGCTTCTGGGATCCTGTCATGTTGGAGTTCCTATCCCAACTTCCTTCCATGATGAACAGTAATGTGGAAGTGACAGACAATAAACCCTTTACTCTCCAATTTGTTTTTGGTCATGTTTTTTCATTATAGCAATAGTAACCCTAGCTAAGACAGCCCATAACCTATAGAGCCTACACTGACCCCTAATAGCATCTAAATTGCTTTATATTACTACTTTGAGGTTTTACTATCAAAACGTCCTATTTAAAAAATAAAAGCAAATGCCTAGGCGAAGTGGCTGTTATCCCAGCACTTGGAGGCTTGAGCTAGGAAGACAGCACAGCTGAACATAGGCAGGGCTTTATGGTGAGAGTGTGTCTCAAAACAAAATAAATTAAAACTCATACCATTAAGAAGCACTTCAAGCAGATATGAAGATATTCTAAAGAGACATTTGTGCCCTTCCCTTTGACTCACAGACTACAGGGTTGGGATGACAGTGGGGTCCTGATGAAATGAAGAGTTTCCCTGGTAATCTCATGCAAGAAGGAAAAGATTAAAGCCAGTGCTAACAAAAGGAGAGTATCCCAGGAAAAGACTTCACAGTTCTAACAACTTGTCAGACCATCTTACAGAAGACTAGAGCCCAGAGAATAATGAATCAATGATGGGCAAGACCACACACCCTGACCATAACTGCTTAGGTATACATGCCTCTTGTCCTCTGTTTAAATCTAAACTTCATGTCAGGATCCTAGAAGATAAACTAGGGTTGTGTTTGGGGAAAGGGAATGTCCACAAAATCTCATTATTTGCTCTTCGCAATGTAGCCATGAATAAATCTCCTTTTTCTGCTTTTCACTATTACTTGTTTCTTGAATTGGCCTATTGAGTATGCGTGGCCAAGCATGGCTTGTTCAGAATTCCAGGGCCCAGGCTCTGATGTTAACAACACTGGAAATGAAGCAGCTAATAAAAACAAGGTAATTTATGGAGACATGAGAAGAGGAATTCCTCACCTGGAAGTCTAGTTGAAGCCTCTTACAAGAAAAGCAAAACTTCTAGCTCAGCTAACAAAGGCTACCAAAAGGCCTTCCTCTTCCAGCTATAAACCTTTAAGTTTTCTAGGTCCCCATATACAAGAAAAAGGACATGTATTCTCACTTAGCAAAAAAGAGAAAAGGGGACTGCAGAGATGGATGAGCAATTCAGGAGTACTGGCTACTCTTTCAGAGTACTCTGGCTCAACTAACACCACCCACGTGGCTGCTCATACCCACTAGCTTTTAACTCCTGTTCTGGGGGATCTGATGCACTCTTTTGGCTTTCATGGAAATTGTGCAAGCATGGTACACAGAAATAAATGCAGGCAAAATATTCTTAAACATAAAACAAAAATACTTTTAAAAAAAGGAAAGCGGAAAAAAGATTTCTTAGTAACTGTTTGAGATGTATAACCAAATGGTATATTTGACTAATGCTTAGACAATTAATAGTGATTCCCCACTTAAATGTCTTATTTGTAACTCTATCAGAGAAGCCTACACTAGTGCTCAGTGATGTCTTACTGCTTCTGAGTGCCTCCTTTTCTCTCCAAACCCTTATGTCCATGCCTACATTAAAATCTCTAACTCTGCTTCAAGTTGGCTAGGCCTGAAATCCTTTTCTGCACTGAAACCATGAATCTCAGTTTGACATAAGTGAAGATCCCTAAAGGATGGGAACTGGAGCTATTGAGGATGGCAGTATGAAGCTATAGCTCTGCCTTCACATTGCTAACACTAACAGTGCAATTCAGGTTTTCTAGGCACCAAATCGAAAACTATGAAGCATCAAACAATACAGTAACTTTCAAGTATGATTTCACTCATTGATGAGGAACAGAAAAACAACAGTTGAGAGATGTTGTTTCCTAAAATAAACCAATATTGTATAACATCATGAACTTATTCACCAAAGATTAAGCAGCATTGGTCTTTCAAGACTTTTACTCTGGCTAGGCTTCCATGAGATATCCCCTCAACTAGCTGCTTTTCTAAATCAGCAAAAACGTGTAGATGAAGTGCTGTGAAAAGAGTAAAGTCAAGTCACAAAGTCTTAGCTGGCTAGAAGAACATGTAGCTATCAGTATGGATGGGTTTGTATGGTGGCCAACGCTTGCCCCTTAAATGGATGTTAGCTAAAAGAATCAAAAAGGCTTTACTGTAATTTATCTTAGATCTCATAAACTGATTGAGGAAAACCTTTTAATGGCTTTTAAAAAGATTTGTTCTCTTTCTCTCCTACCTCCACTCCTGTGTGTGTGTGTGTGTGTGTGTGTGTGTGTGTGTGTGCGCGCGCACTTTAGTGCAGTGTTAACAAAGGCTGAAGGGAGCACTGTTTCAGCTTTGGGAACTGAACTTGGGTCCACTAGAAGAGCAGTACATGCTTTGAACTGCTAAGCCATCTCTTCATTGGGTTTTTAAAGAGAAATGTTACCATAATAAATGTATACAATTTCAGAATGTTAAAATGCAAAACAGTACACCTCTAACAAATGAGAAAACAGGTATTTGTGAAGCACTACTAGCATGCCTAATCAACACTAACCAATTGTTTTAATTTTTGTTTAATTTAGAATTTAATCAAAACACTTTCTGAAATTTATCCCCAGATCTATTCTGTATTCTAGAAGTAATTAAAGGTAAAATTTATAATAGTGTTTTCCTGGTGTTAATTAGGACAGGAAGTCTAGGCTCAGCCATTTAAAAAAAAGTTTCAAGACTGTAGTATTAACCACCAGGAGTAATCTGACAACTTACTTCACAGTACTTCTCAGTCACTAGGAAGACTGGACAGAAAATATCCAGAACAGGGCTTGGCTGTGATCAGAATGGCCCAGTGTCTGTAGTGTCTGCACCCCACTTCCTTCCCAGTGTGGCAGCAGCTGCTTCTCATCACTCTGGCCCTGACACCCTCAACTTCCCTGTAGGAAGTTCTTGCCACTCACACCATTCTCTGCTCAACCTGGTAACAAAAAAGAAACCACCAACTGAATCTAATTATAAATAATTTGTAGAAAGCAGGAAAACACACCCACAGACACACCCACACCCACACCACAATAGTGTGGGAAAAAGGAAAAAAAAAGGATTAATAATTGAAAAAGAAGAGTAAGAAACTGCTGTTCTTCTGTTCAAGTCTGGAGCCTTCTAGCACACTCAAGTTATATAGCATTATGCATGCGGCTTCCCAGGGCCTCTTAACACTACTTCACTTGATCCTCACAATGCTGTGAGGTACTGGCTGGGGTCTGACACACTCCACAGGCAAATGAGGCCTAAGTGACATGTTGAAAGTTACAAAGCCAGCTAGGAGAAAGCAGGAGCTTCAATCTCCACTATTACTATAGCTGTCTCTCTAAATGGGGGAAGTTTTAGGCTGCTAACTGAATTTCTGAACACTGTCCACTGAGCAAATTAGTGAACAGTGTTCCCACACTGAAATAGTGAGATCAACCACAGAATTATAAACTACAGGACTGTAAGGGTCATTTGTATCATCTCTTATTTTACATTTTTTTCTTATAAGAAAATATTTTTAGTAATACAACCCTTCAAAATTCTTAACAATATTCTCACATTTTAAGACCTACAAAGCATGTAGGAAGATTAAGAAGCTGAGAGAAAAAAAATAATTAAAACATACAACTCCTTTCTAATTAATAGATATAAATCAATTTTAAGCTTTCTTCAAACACTTTTAAGTACCATTTACTTTAAGTAACCTTACATTGAGGGCTGGGAAGATGGTTGTCAATAAACTGTTTGTCATCTAAGCATGAGGACCTGAGTTCAGATTGTCAGCACCCATATAAAAAGCATGTACTTGGAATTCAGCACTGTGGTGGTGATGGGAGGCAGAGACAAAGGAATCCCTGGGTCTTGCTGGCTAGCCAATCTAGCTGAAAAGCAGTGAACTCTGTCCAGTGAAAGACTGTCTCAGATAATAATGTGAAGAGTGATTGAGGAAGGCAAGCAACGTTGACTTCTAGTTTCTACATGTACCTGCACATACATGTGTACACACATAAAGCAACCTATTATCATATAATCTTATATACATGATTAAGGTACAATGGAGTGATACTATATATTCAAAGTTTTCATTATTTCTTCTCAATCTCCCAAAGCAACAACAGAGGATATTGTAAACTGATAAAAAATATCTGAGGCAAATTAACCTATCAAAATCTGAAAGAAGAAAAACAATCTTATATAGTGCAATTAAAAATCCTTTAAAAAAAAAGATGTTGTGCATTTATGTGTACATGCTAAGCAGAAGGGTTTCTCTGTCCACAATGTAGTGGAACTCTACTTGTCTGGTGTGGTGGCAAGTACCTTTAACCCACTGAGCCCTTAAGATTAATATCCATAATGTGATTTTCCTCATTTTTGCCACAAACACTACAGTAATTCATATTCCACAATATTAAAAGCATGTAAACTTTAGAGGAAAATATACCTCAAAATCATGTTATTGTCACTATAGCAACAGTTTTATTTTTAGATTACTTTTTTATACAGTCCAGTCATTGCCCTCCTCTTGGTCTGCCTTCCCAGAGTTCCTCTTCCTATTCCTCTTCCCCCTGTCTTCAAGAGGATTTTTCCCCAACACCGTCCCTGCACCCCCCAGGCCTCCCCAATCCCTGAAGCCTCAAGTCACTCAAGGCCATACCAAGTAGTCCTCGGCTGTGTATGTGTGTGTGTGTATGTGGTGGTGGTGGTGGTGGGTGCCTTGGACCAGCTTGTGTATGCTGCCTGGTTGGTGGCTGAGTGTCAGAGATCTCCGGGGTCCAGGTTAGTTAAGACTGCTAGTCTTCCTGTGGGGTCACCCTCTTCTTCAGCTTCATCCAGCCTTTCCCTAATTCAACCATGGGGGTCCCCAACTTTAGTCCAATGGTTGGGTGTTAAGTATCTGCGTCTGTCTCAGTCAGCTGCTTGTTGGGCCTATTAAAGGACAGCTACTCTAGGCTCCTGTCTGTAAGCACACCATGGCATCAGTAATAGTGTCAGGCCTTGGAGCTTCCTCTTAAGATGAATCTCAACTTGAGCGGTCACTGGATTGCCTTTCCCTCAGTCTCTTCTCCATTTTTGTCCCTGCAGTTCTTTTAGACAGGAACAATTCTGGGTCAGGGTTTTTGACTGGGGGTGGCAACCCCTCTGCTTGGTACCCTGTCTTTCTACTGGAGGTAGACTCTGAGTTCCCTCTCCCTACTTTCATCTAAGGTCCTTCCCTTTCAGTCCTAAGAGTCTCTCATCTCCAAGGTCTTTGGTACTTTCTAGTAGGTTCCCCCTACCTCCCACCCCTTGAGGATGCATATTTCCATTCATTCTGCTGGCCTCAGGGCTTCTCTTCTGTCCTCCTCTATACCTGATCATGTTCCCCTTTTCCCTTCACCCTCCCCTCTCCCATCCAGGTCCCTCCTTCCCTCTGCCCCCTGTGATTGTTGCAAAACTCATGATGTCCTCATTCTTTATAGCTGAATAGTATTCCACTGTGTAAATGAACCACATTTTCTGTATCTATTCTTCTGTTGTTTCCACCTTCTGGCTATCACAGATAAGGCCACTACTATGAACATAGTGGAACACATGCCCCTGAGATGGTGCATCTTTTGGGTATATGCCCAAGAGTGCCATAGCTGGGTCTTCAGGTAGATCTATTTCCAATTTTCTGAGGAACCTCCAGATTGATTACCAGAGTGGTTGTACCAGTTTGCAGTCCCACCAGTAATTGAGTAGTGTTCCTCTTTCTCCACATTCTTGACAACATGTACTATCACCTGAGTTTTTGATCTTAGCCATTCCGATTGGTGTAAGGTGGAATTTCAGGGTTATTTTGATTTGCATTTGCCCTGATGACTAAGGACTTTGAACATTCCTTTATGTGCTTCTCAGACATTTGAGATTCCTCTGTTGAGAATTCTCTATACCTCATTTTCTGATTGGGTTGTTGGTTTTTTGGGAGGTTAGCTTCTTGAGTTCTTTATATGTTTTGGATATTAGCTCTCTATTGGATGTGGGGTTAGTGAAAAATTTTTTCCCAATCTGAAGGTTTCAGATTTATACTTTTTTTTTTTTTTTTTTTTTTTTTGAGACAAGGTTTCTCTATACAGCCCTGGCTATCCTGAAACTCACCCTGCAGACCAGGCTGGCCTCGAACTCAGAAATCTGCCTGCCTCTGCCTCCCAAGTGCTGGGATTAAAGGCGTGTGACACCACTGCCTGGCATCAATTCTTGATCTTAGAGCGTGAGCCATTGGAGTTCTATTTAGGAAATTCCACTTCCCCACCCCATGCCAATGAGTTTGAGGCACTTCCCCACTTTCTCTTCTATTAGATTCACTATATCTGGTTTTATGTTCGGGTCCTTGATCCACTTGGACTTGAGCTTTGTGCGAGATGACAAATATGGCTCTATATTCATTTTTCTACATACTGCCAGTTAAACCAGCACCATTTATTGAAGATGCTTTCTTTTTTTCACTGTGTATTTTTGGCTTCTTTCTCAAAGATCAAGAGTCCATAAATATGTGGACTTCTACTTATTCTAGGTCTTCTAGTTATTTCTAGGTCTTCAATTCTATTCCACTGATAAACCTGTCTGTCTCTATATCAATATAATGCAGTTTTTATCACTACTGCTTTGTAGTACAGCTTGATGCTTCCTCCAGAAGTTCTTTTATTGTTAAGAATTGTTCCGCTATCCTGGATTTTCTGTTTTTCCATATGAAACTTAGAATTGGTCTTTCCATGTCTATGAAGAATTGTGTTGGAATTTTGATGGGGATTGCATTGAATCTGTAGACTGCTTTTCGTAGGTGTTAATAGTTTGTATATGCTCAGCCCAAGGAATGGCACTATTAGATGGGGTGGTCTTGTGGGAGTAGGTGTATCACTGTGGGTGTAGGTTTTAAGACCCTCATCCTAGCTGCCTGGAAGCCAGTCTTCTACTAGTAGCCTTCAGATGAAGAATTCTCAGTTTGGCCTGCATCATGCCTGCCTGGACGCTGCTCTGCTCCCACCTTGATGATGGAATGAACCTCTGAACCTGTAAGCCAGTCAATTAAATGCCTTTATAAGAAGACTTGCCTTGGTCATGGTGTCTGTTCACAGCAGTAATACCATAACTAAGACAGGAGTATTGCCATTTTTACTATGTTAATCCTACCAATCCAAGAGCATTGGCGATCTCCCCATTTTATGAGGTCTTCTTCAACATCTTTCTTGAGAAACTTGAAGTTCTTGTTATACAGATCTTTCACTTGTTTGATTAGAATTACCTCAAGATATTTTATATTAGTTGTGACTATTGTGAAGGGTGTTGTTTCCCTATTTCCTTTCTCAACCCTTTTATCATTTGTGTAAAGGAAGGCTACTGATTTGTTGGAGTTAATTTTATATCCAGTCACTTTGCTGAAGTTGTTTATCAGCTGTAGAAGTTCTCTGGTAGAATTTTTGAGGTCACTTATGTACACTATCATATCATCTGCAAAGAGTGATACCTTGACTCCTTCCTTTCCAATTTATCCTCATGATCTCCTTTTGTTGTCTTACTGTCCTAACTAGACCTTCAAGTACTTTTTTCTTTTTTCTTTTTTTCTTTTTTTTGGTTTTTCCAGACAGGGTTTCTCTGTGTAACCCTGGCTGTCCTGGAACTCACTCTGTAGACCAGGCTGGCCTTGATCTCAGAAATCTGCCTGCCTCTGCCTCCCAAGTGCTAGGATTAAAGGCATGCGCCACCATTGCCCGGCTCGAGTGCTATATTGAATAGATACAGAGAGAGTGGGCAGCCTCTATAGCCCAGTCTTGTCCCTGATTTTAGTGGGATTGCTTCAAGTATCTCTCCATTTAATTTGATATTGGCTGTTGGTTTGCCGTATATTGCTTTTATTATGTTTAGGTATGGGCTTTGAATTCCTGATCTCTCCAAATACTTTTAACATGAAGGGGTGTTGTGCTTTGTCAAATGCTTTTTCAGCATCTAATGAGATGATCATGTGATTTTTTTCCTTTGATTTTGTTTAGTGGATTATATTAATAGATTTTCATATACTGAAGGAACCTTGCATCCTTGAGATGAAGCCTACTTGATCATGGTGAATGATAGTTTTGATGTGTTCTTGGATTAGGTTTGCTAGAATTTTATTGAATATTTTTGCTTTGATATTTATAAGCAAAGTTGGTCTGAAATTTTGGGTCTTTGTGTAGTTTAGGTATCAGAGTAATTGTGGCTTCATAGAATGAATTAGGTAGTGTTCCTTCTGTTTCTATTTTAAGGAATAGTTTGAGGAGTGTTGTCATTAGATCTTCTTTGAAGGTCTGGTAAAATTCTGCACTAAAGCCATCTGGCCCTGGGCTTCTTTTGGTTGGGAGATTTTTAATAAATTCTTCTATTTCTTTAGGGCATCTGGGCCTGTTTAGATAGTTTATCTGCTCTTGATTTAACTTAAGTATGTGGTATCTCTCTAGAAAATTATCCATTTCATCTAGATTTTCCAGTTTTGTTGAGTATAGGCTTTTGTAGTAGGATCTGACGATTTTTTGAATTTCCTCAGTTTCTGTTGTTATGTCTCCCTTTTCATTTCTGATTTTGTTAATTTGGATACTATCTCTGTACCCTTTAGTTAGTTTGGCTAGAGGTTTATCTATCTTGTTGATTTTCTCAAAGAACCAACTTCTGTTGATTCTTTGTATAGTTCTGTTTCTATTTGGTTGATTTCATTTGACTATTTCCTGCCATTTTCTGGGGTGTGTTTGCCTCTTTCTGTTCTAGGGCTTTCAGGTGTGCTGTTAAGTTGCTAATGTAGGAACTCTCCAATTTCTCTACAAAGGGCATTTACTGCTATGAACTTTCCTCTTAGCACTGCTTTCATTGTGTCCCATAAGTTTGGATATGCTGTGTCATCATTTTCATTGAATTCCAGGAAGTCTTTATTCTTTTTTTCTTCCCCGACTGAGTTATCATTGAGTAGAGTGTTGTTCAGTTTCCATGGGTATGTGAGTTTTCTGTTGTTTTTGTTGTTATTGAAGTCTAGCCTTACACTGTGGTGATTTGATAGGATGCATGAGATTATTTCAATCTTCTTGTATCTGTTGAGGCTTGTTTTCTGATTATATGGTCAATTTTGGAGAAGGTACCCTGAGGTGCTGAGTAGTAGTTATATTCTTTTGTTTTAGGGTGAATTGTTCTCTATATATCTGTTAAATCCATTTGGTTCATAACCTCTATTAATTTCACTGTGTCTCTGTTTAGTTTGTTTCAATGATTTGTCCATTGGTGAGAGTGGGGTGAAATCTCCCACTATTATTGTGTGTGTGTGTGTGTGGGGGGTGTTAATGTGTGTTTTGAACTTTAGTAAAGTTTTTTATGAATGTGGGTACCCTTGCATTTGGGGCATAGATGTTCAGAATTGAGACTCTCTTGGTGGATTTTTCCTTTGATGAATATGAAGTGTCCTTCCTTATCTTTTTTGATAACTTTTGGTTGAAAGTCTATTTTATTGGATATTAGAATGGCAACTCTTGCTTGTTTCTTGGGACCATGTGCTTAGAAGACCTTTTTTTCCAGCCTTTTACTCTGAGGTAGTGTCTGTCTTTTTCATTGAGACATGTTTTCTTCTATGCAGCAAAATGCTCAATCCTGCTTGTAAATTCAGTCTGTTAGCTTATGTCTTTTTATTGGGAAATCATGTGTGTTGATATTGAGAGGTATTAAAGACAGATGATTGTTAGTTCCTGTTATGTTTGTTGTTGTAGGTAGCATTGTGTATATGTGATTCTTTCCTTTTGGCTTTGTTGTGAGATGATTGATTTCTTGCTTTTTCTTTGGTGTAGGTTACCTCCTTGTGCTGGAGTTTTCCTTTTAGAATCCACTGTAGGGCAGGATTGGTAGATACTGTTTAAATTGGTTGGTTTTTGTCATGGAATATTTTGGTTTCTCCATCTATGATTTAAAGCTTTGCAGGGTATAGTAGCTTGGCCTGGCATTTGTGCTCTCTTAGGGTCTGTATGACCTCTGTCCAGGCTTTTAGGAGCTCTGTTGAGGAGCGTGCCTTCATGTGTTACTTGGTCTTTTTTCCCTTACAGCTTTTAATATTCTTTTTTGTTCTGTGCATTTAGTGTTTTGATTATTATGTGATGGAAGGAATTTCTTTTCTGGTCCAATCTATTTGGTGTTCTGTAGGCTTTTTACAAATTTATGGCCATCTCTTTCTTTAGGTTGGGAAGTTTTCTTCTATGATTTTGTTGAAGACATTTCCTGGTCCTTTGACCTTTCTATTCCTATTGTACTTAGGTTTGATCTTTTCATTGTGTCCTGGATTTCCTGGATGTTTTGGGTTAAGAGTTTTTTATGTTTTGTATTTTCTTTGACTATTGAGTCAATATCTTCTAGAGTGTCTTCTATGCCTAAGATTCTCTCTTCTATCTCTTGTAATCTGTTGTTGATATTTGCATCTGTAGCTCCTGACCTCTTTCCTAGGTTTTCCATACCCAGGGTTGCCTCCATTTGTGATTTCTTTATTGTTTCTACTTCCATTTTTAGGTCTTGGACTGCTTTGTTCAATTCCTCACCTGTTTGATTGCATTTTCCTGATTTCTTTAAGGGATTTACTTGTTTCCTCCTTAAGGGCTTCTACCTGTTTACCTGTATTTTCCTATATTTCTTTCAGTGAGATAGGATTTTAGGTCAGCATCATGGTTTCCAAGTGTTTTGGGGTATCAAGGCTTGCTGTGGTGGAAGAACTCGGTTTTGATGGTGCTGAAGTATATTGCTTCTGTTGCTTATGGTCTTGCGCTTGCCTCTCACCATCTGGTTATCTCTGGTCTGTTAACTAGCTTGGGTGTCTCTCTCTGGAACCTGCTTTCTGAGTCTTTTAAGGAGGATATAAACAACTCACTGAGGAATTGACAGTAAGGCAGCTTAGCTTTCTGATGTAGGCTTTCTTGGGATTATACTCTTGAATCTGAACCTTCACCCTCTACTTCTTAGTGCTTCTAGACTCTCTACTTGGTGCTCTGGTGAATCTAAAACTTAGTGTCTTTGAGCATTTTGTACTAATCTGATCTCTTTGCCATCAAATACCTATATTAATTAAAGCTTTACTTCTATTGATAAATGTCTCAATAAGTCCACAAAATTTGGATTTATTTTCTGATTTATTGTATCTTCTGATTTATTTTATCTTCATTTTCCCAATGAGCCTTTAGAAGGAATTTAGAAGGAACTGCTTACTCATTCATACTTTCATTGATTTGGCTACCTGTACTGAATTCTATTCTGTACCAGACACTGACTGCATAAGGCAAGTGTGTAGAAGTGAATACAACAGGAGTTCCTTCTTTCAGAGTATACAGTAGGCTCTCATCATTTTTTTCATCCCCATTGGACTATTATAGACCTCCTCAGTTTATGGGGGTGAGCATAATGCATACTTTGAAGAAAAGAAATAATAGACATGGTCACACAAAGTTGAAAACTTTCCAAAGTTTTATACTCCTGAAATACTGGTTATTGAAAATTAGTCTTCTGCAATATCAGCAGATGCTTTTAATTGCTGAAATCATCTCTCTAGCCCCATGGCTGTCTGTCTGTCTGTCTTTCTTTCTTGCTTTCTTTCCTTCTTTCTCCTGAAATTTATTTTTATTTATTTATCCATGCACATGTTCTGGCACACAGCTGTAAAGGTTAGAGGATAATATGCAGGAAGCGGGTTCTCCTTCTACTATGTGAGTCCAGGAGTTTGAACTTAAATAGTTAAAGCTTGGTGGCAAGAGCCTTTTTCTGCTCAGCAATCTCACTGTCCCCATGGTGGTGGTTTCTTAATGAAGACCAGTTAGTTCTTCAAAGTATCATATGAATCTTAAAAACTACTAGCTACATTGTAGATTGGGTTGCCTATTAGTAATTGTTTCTTCTTTGCTTTATGTCCTGAAGTCCTGTCCTTAAGTCCTCTTTAGTAGGTTTTTTTTTTAGTTGTCATCAGTGATTGCTAGATTAAAAGGTATTCATCCAATTGTGCCATAGGAGAGAAAAATTAATACATATCGTCATAACCATGAAGGTTGAATAATTCTGTGTTCATGCTTAATGGGAATTTTCATAAATTCATGCTTGATCACCAACCATGTCAAGATTATGAAAGAAGAGAATTACTGTTCAGAGGTCTGAGCTTGTTTTTGAGCAGGGAAAGGGAGAAAGGCCTTGCCTTTCTCTGGAGCACACAAGTCTGTGCATTTAAAAATGTTGCTCTAGCTGGGCGGTGGTAGAGCATGCCTTTAATCCCAGCACTTGTGAGGCAGAGGCAGGCGGATTTCTGAGTTCGAGGCCAGCCTGGTCTACAGAGTGAGTTCCAGGACAGCCAGAGCTATACAGAGAAACCCTGTTTCGAAAAAAAAAATGTTGTTCTAGTACCTTCTGCCAGGGCAGATCATCAGCTTGTCTACCCCTCTGAAGATGCCATAGTCTGAAGGCCGAGATCTGCTGCACCCAGGGCAAGGAAGGTAAAGGACTCTCCAAAATAACTACAGCAGCCAGGACCTCAGCAAGGAGCTCAGCAGATTTAGGACCCGTCCCCTCCACCTGAACTCCACCTCCCCTCTGGCCTGCACCTTCTGCCTGGGTAGATCATCAGCTTATCTGCCCTTGTGAAGACCCCACAGCCTGAAGGCCTCCCAGAGACCTGCAGCACCCCCAAGGACACAGATCAGTACAAAATGCTCAAAGACACTAAGTTTTAGACTCACTAGAGCACCAAGTGGAGAGTCCATAGCACTAAGTAATAGAGGGTGAAAGTTCAGATTCAAGAGTATAATCCCAAAAAAGCCTCCATCAGAAAGCTGAGCTGCCTTACTGCCATGTGCAGTATCTAACAAGTTTCACCAATGCACTTAACCAGAAGCAGAAGAGGTAATGAAATGCAGGCCAACACTATATACTATTCTGGACACCCTAATGAGACCCTGACCCCACTCATTTCTAAACTTAGGTTATGAAATAAACACAATCTCTGCATGGTAGTCTGTTTCTTGTCTGCCTTCTTGTGATACACAAATGCCCAAAGCTATGCTTTATATTTGACATTTTCACTGTTTGCTACAGAGTACACAGGCCACAGTAGAAGGGAAAACCACAAATTTAATACATTTAGCATCAATTATCAGAAAGACACAAAATAATAGCTTATTGCATGCTAGTGATGTTTTTAAACTCCAGCTTGAAACCTGAAATGCTTTTGAACAGATAGATAACTAACCTTGTCTGTCTAGACTATAGATCCTATCCCACTTCAGACTCTCAGGTAGCTGGGGCTACAAATACACATCACTGCAACTGGCCTGAGAGTGCAACCTTTGTCAATAAACAATGTTATCATAGGTTTTTAATGTCTCTTACAACTTATTTTAATAACTTCCGACTGTCTGTACCTCAGCACATTTCTCTGCTCTTCTACTTCATTCCACCTCTGAATGAAAATAGATGAACTAAAACCTGTTTGGTTTGTTTCAACTCAATTCTCAAATTCTTCACTTTGGATCTTAAATTAGCCTTACTCAAAATTAAGCTTTGACTCTAATAAAAGATCAGCAAGTAAAGTTCCTCTAAAAGTGCAGAATGCTCTTGTAACACTACTGTCTTCACATATTGTTGATAATCAAATAGTCCTGGACCAAACACTCTCAAAAAGCAATCCAACACCTACGTGTTCCTTCCCTACAGTTCACCTAGTGCAAACAAAGGTCTTAGCCACTATTTAGCCATATATTCCTCTTCCACCACTAGAATAAGAGTTTTTGTTGTTGTTTTGGCTTCAGCAGTTCTAGAATCAAACCTAGGGCCTTGAGCATGGTCTAACACGAAGATATCCCTGTCTTGGAGTGAAGCTTCCTGGAAAAAATCCAATCCAATCCAATTCAATCCAATCCAAATCCGAAGAATCAAATCCAAATTCCAAAATTAGAGCACTGAGTTGGCATTCACTAAGCACTTACCTGCTCGACGGAAGGTCTAAATCTAGCCAAGGTTAGGCCTCCTAATCCTCCTCACCTCTACACTGCTACTGGAGCTCACAAAACAATACCCAAAATATGCTGCTTCAGACTTCAATCTGAATCTGAGAGCATATGCGGAACAGCAAGGTCTGTCCTTGAAGTTCCTTTATCTACTTAAGGTCAAGATATCTGCCACAAGGATCAAAACTACTTTCAAGCCCTGCTGAAAAGCCACTACCCAAACCAGCCTGAACTGGTGTCTCAGAGAGACAGAAAATAAAACACTACACTTAATCCAGGAAGATTTTGTCCCAGCTGCTGTTTGCTCTCCAGGGGTATTCTCCACCCCTAAAAAACATTTACTATTCTCCTCAAGTTGCCTACTGCCCTCCCTATGTAGATGATGTTTAAGCCTTTACCAATTAATCTCATTTGAGTTTCGTGTTTGTGCAGCGCCTGGGCATTTGTAGGCCTTTTCTCCTGTGAGTCTGCTTAGCACACACAATCCCATCTTCAGAAGAGTTTGAACCTCTTTCTACTGCCCCAATACCAGAAGGAAGTTTTTGTTTTGTTTTTCATTTTACTGGCAGATACTAGATCTTTGAGGATGTTTATGTCTGGGGCAATAATCAGTGACATCAATCTTTTTTTTTAAAGATTTATTTATTTATTTAATGTATGTGAATACACTGTAGCTGTACAGATGGTTGTGAGCCTTCATGTGGTTGTTGGGAATTGAATTTTAGGACCTCTGCTCCCTCCAGTTGGCCCTGCTCGCTCTGGTCAACCCCGCTCACTCCAGCCAAAAGATTTATTTATTATTTTACATAAGTACAATGTAGTTGATTTCAGACACACCAGAAATGGGTGTTAGATCTCATTACAGGTGGTTGTGAGCCACCATGTGGTTGCTGGGATTCGAACTCAGGACCTTCAGAGAGCAGTCAGTGCTCTTATCTGCTGAGCCATCTCTCCAGCCCATTGATATAAGTCTTGAATTTAAATGTATTTTACTTTAGGGAAGGGAAGAATCCTCTTCTTTAACTATTTTAGATGAATTCTAATTTTTAAATGGTCACATCTGCTGTCTCATTTTGGCCACAACAAAGAGCCTAACTATCAAGATAAAAATTTTTTTGAAAGGTGGGAAAAAAAATAGACAAAAGGCTGGGGAGATGGTCCAGTCCATAAAGCAACTGTTGCATAAACATGAGAACCTGAGTTCAGATCTCTAGCACACACATAAATGATGAGATAGCCTGTAATCTCAGCACTCAACAAAAGCTCAGTCAAGCTGGGTAGCCAGACTATTCCAATTAGTAAGCAGTTCTAGTGAGAAAGTTTGTCTCAAGAAATAAGGTGGAAAACAATCAAAAGATATGCAACGTCAATTTCTGACCTCTACATATACATATGTATATGGACCCCACACATGCAAGCAAACTACAGACACATACATACATACAAATAAACACAAAAAGTTGGCAATCATCACACTACTTTTGAATACATAAGAGTCACTGACTGATGTACTGAAAACATGGGGAAAACATCAAAATTTTGAAAGAGTTTCATTAAACCTAGACTAAGAAATACTTGCCTAGTCATTGTAAGATCCCAGGTGCAAAGCCTAGCACAGTTTCTCCAAATTAAATAAACAAGCGAAAAAGCATTCAGTGTTTCTCTAGATATCAGCCATCCTGCACACAATACAAGCTAGAGACATAAATGACTAGAAAAAAGTCTATAGTCATATGATATATTTCTATCCTTTTAAGGTAGGTCCTAAAAACTCTTATTTGGTAAATATTTAGATCTAACATGGGTAGAAAAACAAAGTAACTCTTAAACAAGGAGGCAAGCTGGAAACTAAAGCTATGGAGAGCAGGTTATCCCATGTGTCACATATCACTGCCTGGTGACTGCCTCAGTTTGTTTTTAAAACACCTCAAAGTCACCATGGATAGAATTATTAAAAATAAAGACTGCTAAAATCTGAGTGTAGAAAGTCTCTGCAGGCTTATGTGTTGCAACACTTGGTTCCCAGCTGATGGAACTAGCTCACTGGGGGTCAGGCCTTGAAGTTGACAGTCTAGCTCTTGTCTCTCTGCTTGCTGAGATGTGAGCAAGCAGCTGTTTCATGATTTTGTAACCATGGAAGCGTCCACCTGCCAACTTTTCCTACCATGATGGACTATGTTCTCTAAACTCTAAACTATGAGCCAAAATAAATCTCTCCTTTCTTACGTTTTTTACTTCTCAGGTATTTGGTCACAGCAATGAGAAACCCTAAGTAATAGAAAGACTAACAAGGTAGGGATCGGTGCACACACCTACATGTAACACAAGAATTTTTTCCAGGCACCAGGCTATTCCACACTTGTTCTTAATTCATTTCCTACTGTTGTTCAAAACCACTTATGATCTTACTTTAAGACTTACATTCTGGGGACGGAGAGATGGTTCAGCAGCTAAGAGTACTTGGCTGTTCTACCAAAGGCTGAATTCAATTTCCAGCACTTACATGGTGGCTCATAACTGTAACTGTATCACCATGGAATCCGATGCCCTCTTCTAATGCGCAGATGCACATACTGACAAAACACCTACAAAAAGTATCTTTTATTCTCCTGTAATAACTGTTGTCTTGAGGTTTACAGCCATCTGCTAACCGAGGCCTAGTATGGGAAGCTTCTAGCTTCCATTCAATTGTATCTAGGCTTAAAATGTTTTCCAGCTTCTGAATAAGCTCACCCTTCCTAGTCCTTTCTGATCTTTGGCTGGCTGGTTCCACTCAGCTGTTCTGGCTCAAACTCCTCTCCACGATAAATGATTCAGTCTACCTTCTCTGAGCTTGTCTTTAATTGCTCTGCTTGGGCTCATACTAACTGGCAATCTGTTTTAATCTTCTGGATCCTTCTCATTCTCTGGCTCATTCTGTTTTCACCTGTGTCTAGCTTGTTCTCTCTTCAACCTGTCTGTAAAACTCTCCTGGTAAAACTCCCTTCTCCTTTTTTTCTGCACTGTTCCCTCTTATGTTGACTCTCTTACCTCTCACTTCTCATGAGAGTTGGACATATCTTATTCTGTCCAATCTTTCTCTGACTCTTCACTTTGTCTGTTACTTAATTAGATATCACTTTCAAACATGGGTGCTTCCTTCTACAAACTAACTTTACCTTCATTGCTTAGGATTAAAGGAGTGTACTAAGGGCTTGTCTGTATTCCAACCAGAGGGATTAAAAGTGTATGCTAAGGCTAAGTCACAGCACAACTAGAAACAGTCTTTTTTTTTTTTTTTTAAGTAAATATCACAATCTTAGGATTCACAGTGTGGGACAATATCCTGCAACATACACCTATATACTTAAACTATATACATACACAAACAAATCTTTTTTTTTAAAGAATTATATCCTAAGGAAATTCCTGTATTCAGCTAAAATTATGCCCTCATCTCTTAACAAGCAACATTAAAATGAACAAGGAGAGGTAAAAGAAGGAGAATGAAGAGGGGAAGCATCCATACCATTAAGAATTCAGAATCTCAAACAATTTACCTTCTTCTTCTGTGTATGAAAAGGCACAAGTTATTGTTTGTCATAAAGGAGATTAAAACTGTGAAAAGAAACTTCTAGCCAAATTTCACAAAAAATAAGGCTTATTCTTGTCAGAAAAATGATATATTTGGTCCTATCACACTATGGAATCAACTTTGTCACAGAACTAGAGTGCAGTCATCTGAGGACAAGTCTGCAAAAAAGAAAGAAAGAAAGGAAGGAAGGAAGGAAGGAAGGAAGGAAGGAAGGAAGGGAGAGAGAGAAAGAGAGAGAGAGAGAGAGAGAGAGAGAGAGAGAGAGAGAGAGAGAGAGGGAGGAGAGAGAGAGAGAGGAGAGAGAGAGAGGGAGGGAGAGGGGGAAGGAAGGGGAGAGAGAGAGAAAGGGGGGGAAGGGCTAGAATGTGACTCATCTCTTGGGAATCTGTTTCAATGCTATCTTTATCCAAGGAGCTCAAAACAAATGTTATTACAGGACCAAGAATCAAAGCGGTCATTCCAAGGCCAAGGAACATATCAGTGACCTAAAAGAATGTAATATTGATGTTCTGAAAACCAGTTCTGTGCCCTTGAAAAAAGATTCAGTTTTACAGAAGAAAGCATGGTATGATATATGCGGGTTTTCTCCTACTTCATGACTAGATTTCCTAAAACTCCTTGATATATTTTCTGAGTGAAAAGACTATCTTTGGTACTGTATTAGGTACCTTTCCGACTGCTATGTTTGAATACTTGACAAAAAGAAGGGGTCATTTTGGCTCGTGGTTTGAAAAGAGGCAGTCCATCCTGACAAATGAAGGCAAGGTGGTAGGAGCTAGCAGTTCATCAGATTACATTCAAAGTCAGCAAGCAGAGAAAAATGGATGCTGGCACTCACCTGGCTTCCTGTCCCTGCTTCACTTAGTATGGATCTCAGCCAAAGGGACAGTGTCACCCACATTCAGAGTGGATCTTTCTTCCTTAAGAGTTTTCTGGAAAAGTCTTCAAGCACACCCAAAGGGGTGTCTCTCAGATAATTCCAAATCTAGGCAAGCTGGCAATAAAGATAGTAACCTCTACAAATATCAGCTCCTTTAAACCTTACCTTACTGGAGTTTATGCTTGCTAATTAGGTGGGCCTTCAGACAGCTTCAGGGTAAGGCTGGTTGCCAGGAAATCTATATATGGGACTTAACACCTCTACCTAGGTAGAAAGGAGAGGAGCTGGAAAGGAACTAATTGAAGGAATATGGAGAGTTTGTAAATAGATGAAGACAAGGAGGTAGCTACAAGATGTGTACATAAGCTCTGCAGGACCCGACCCCCCACCGACAGCGTGGCCTGTTCTCCCTTCCACCTGCCTGCCACTTCTGCATCCTTTAAAGTAAACCATCAAATTTAAGTAACATGTTTTCCAATGTTCTATGAGTCATTAGCAAATTAGTGAATGTAAGGAAAGATTAATGGGAACCTCAGAATCTGCAGCCAAGTTGAACAAAAATATGGGTGGTCATGAACTTGTTACTGGCAGCTGGAGTAGAACAGTCTTGTGGAACTGTCCTTATACTTTGAAAGAATCTGAAAGACAGTGTAACAACTGAAGGAATCTTGAGATATTCAGTAAACACTGAATAATGAAGAGAATCAGTAATGATCTGAGAGGAAAAAAATTACTTTTTTTCTAGTAATTTCTAATTTACACTTGTAAAACTTAGAGACACAAATGGATTTGTTGATATAACCTCCTAGCTCACCTTGCTGCATCATTTGCAAATAGAAAGCCCAAAGAATGTAAGTAATGCTATGAAAACAGCTGCTACTAAAAGGAGATGGTATTAACTCTAGGCTATAATGTGCCAAGCACTAAGTTTAGCATAAATTATGTGCAAAATTGTGTGTAAAACTCTAAAAATCCAATTCCATCCTCAATAACAGAGAAGAAATTAACTTCATTATTTTTTTTTTTTTACTGTACAAGCAAGTAACAGAAGTGGGAACTAAATTCAGTTTTAATCCCTGTATCTGTCTACATTATAGTAGCCTTCATTTTTATAATATAGTATAGAATTATAAATTCTAATGATTACTAAGCATAATATATCCTAAAGTGTGCCTATGGAAGACTAATCTTCAGAGATTATGTCATAAAAATCATAGAAATAAAAAATAAAATGAGGCCGGGCATGGTGGCGCACGCCTTTAATCCCAGCACTTGGGAGGCAGAGGCAGGTGGATTTCTGAGTTCGAGGCCAGCCTGGTCTACAGAGTGAGTCCAGGACAGCCAGGGCTATACAGAGAAACCCTGTCTTGAAAAAACAAAAAACAAACAAACAAAAAAATAAAATAAAATGAAATTTCATGTACAGACCTCATATTTCACTTCATGGGGGAGAAGAGGGACCAAGAGCTTTAGGCCATGCATGGCAGGAGGTATGTTAACTCCTTGAGCACCAAGAAGCCAGCTGTCTTATGGTTTTATTGCTGTGATCAGACACTATGACTAAGGCAACTCTTACAAGGACAACATTTAATTGGGGGCTGGCTTACAGGTGCAGAGGTTCAGTCCATTATCATCATGCCAGGCAGGCATGGTACAGGAGGAGCTGAGAGTTCTACATCTTCATCTGAAGGCCACTAGGAGAAGACTGGCTTCCATATGGTTAGGAGGAAGGTCTTAAAGCCCACATCCACAGTGATACACTTCCTCCAACAAGGCCACACCTACAAATAGTGCCAATCCCTGGACCAAACCTCCTCAAACCACCACATTCCACTCCCTTGCCCCCATAGGCCTGTTTAAACACATGAGTCTATAGGGGCCACACCTAGCAATAGCATAATAAAAAATACATTTAGTCCAACTTCCAAAGTCCCCATAGTCTACAGCAGTCTCAACAATGTTGAAAGTCCTAAGTTCTGAGTCTCTTCTGACATTCATCCAGTCACTTAACTATAATCCCAAAGCAAGACAGGAAACCAGCTGGGAAACTCTGCATTTCCAAGTCTGATGTCAAAGCAGTCTTCAGATCTCCAACTCCTTTTCATCTCACTGACTGCAACAAACTTCTTTTCCTGGGCTGGTTCTACTTCCTGTTAGCAGCTTTCCAAGACAGGTATCCCATGGCTCTGGCATCTCAAACATCTAGGATCTCCAAGGTAACTTCAATGTTACAGTTGCTTGGTGCAATGTCTGGGATCTTCTGGGCTCCTCCAAAGAAGTTGCATCATTTCTCTAGTTCTGCCCGCTGTAGAACTCTAGGCTCTCGTTGACTCTATCCCACTGCTGTTCATCCTACGGTACTGGCATCTCCAGTACACTGGGGTCTTCTGCTGCAACTAGGCTTCACCAATAGCCTCTCATAGGCTCTCTTTATGGTGCCAAGCCACACTTCTTTGCATGACCCCTTCAGTCTTGGGCTGTCAACTGCAACTGAGGTTGCACCTTCACCAATGGCTTTCCCTAGCCTGTCACAGTGCCAAGCCTCAGCTGCTCTCCATGACCCCTTCATACCTTCAAAACCAGTACCACAAGGGTGACTCTTACACATTAATAGTACCAGTCCCTGGGCCAATCATATTCAAACCATCCCAGTGCCCAAGAAGACCAGAAAAAGGCCTCAGAACCTTTCAAGATGGATTTACAGGCAGCTATGTGTTGCCAATTTGAGTGCTGGGGGCTGAACTTAAGTCCTTTGTAAGAGCAGCAAGGTCTCTTAACAACTGAGTTGTAGGGGGAGGTGCTGATTCCCTAATTGGTTCTTGATTGTGTCAATAAAGAAGGCGGGAGCCAATTGCTGGGCAAAGGGTAAAGGTGGGACTTCCAGGTCCCAGGAGGAAAAACAGATTCGAGGAAAGGGAAGTGGCCAGGCTTTGGAATGAGTAGAAAACAGCAGTCATTAAGATCTTGGGGAAACTAGAATCAGCAGCCTCCACCACCTTGGTTAACCAAGTAGGTCAGCTGAAGCTGGCTGATACAGGTTAGCTGATAAGTTTAGGACAGGAGATTCTGCACCTAACAATTGTGCTATCTGGCAGATTTGAAGATAATAAAGCTGTCTGAATGTTTCTCTTCTGAGGAGCAAAGGTGGGCAGAGATAGAGAGAAACCAGAGTGGTAGCTGATGGCTTGCTGGAAGGAATGAAAGAGAAGCTGATGGAGCCAGTGGAGAGTGGACAGCAGCTCCTGCCTTTCCTGGGTTGGGGGATGGTTGTATTTGATCCTGGGCTAAGCTGGGTGGAGCAAAGGGAACTGGGAAGGTCAGAGCGAGACTGAGCTCCCAGCAAAGTAAGAAGCATGTCTTTAAAATTACACACAACATTGAGTATCTCTATAGACCCTATTTTTTTTAAACTGCCTTTTTGTTTAAAGTAATGTATTCTTCCAATGATAATTGAAAATTTCAGTTTCTTTTGTCCCCAATTACCAAGGAACTAAAGTCAGTAAGACTTCCATTAGTTTCTCATCACTATCAGTATGAGCACTGAAAAGAGATCAGAAAATCTTAAGAGCTGGGAGGGAGAGGGGCTATGGTGTAGCCTATGTTCCTGTAGGACACCTTTCACAGTATTATCACAACACAGTCACTGGGCCTAAAGCAGAGACCACCAGGGCTTGGTATACTATTATGGACCATGCCACCAGACAGAAGAACTGGTAAGGTTGAAGCAGGTTCAAAATGCTGGTAAATCTCATAATTGAGGACAGTAGGCAGCTTCCAGCCAGGCTCTACCTATCCTGAAACATGTAACCATGACACCCCACAGAGAGACCATGACAACTGGTCATGTAGCATAAAACCTAGATTTCTCCATGCTACTGAGGTTATCTAGATAGGCTCTGAGTGTTTAGTCAATGAATTTTCCTTCCCGGGCATCCCTTCCTGGTTCACCCTGAGTAAGATGTGTACATTTACCTCCACCATAAATAAAGCAGTATGAACAAGCAAAGACCATTTCCTTCATCAAAGATAGCTGTTGGAGGAGCAGCTTTATAAAGAGGCATACCTAAAACTCCTGGGGAAGGCCTCTCTTCCAGCCCCTTCATACTTTCAGCACTCACTGCCTGGCACATCAAAGTACGGGCCTGCAGACCCCTGTTCCTCAAGCAGTGTCTGGGTACACAAGAGGCTGGAAACTACTATTCTCAAATCCTCACAGTCCCCAGTGGGGGTCTGGAAACTCAGGGAACTGAGAACCACAACATCCATCCCAGATCTTGCTGTTTCTCACCTTGAGGAACTTGGACTGGGACTGAGTACTATACTGGCAACATCCCAGCAACCCATCAGCTAGGCAGAAAGGTAGACTGACATACTGTTACTAGGAGAAAGCTCTTTCCCACAGTGAGATGACTGCAATCTCTGCAGAAGCTTCTGCCTACTGTCTGTTCTCTGGAGAGGACCCACCCTCTTGTTTTAAATATATTTAGTTAGGTTTTCTAATTCCTCAAATGTTCATCGGATACACTACCCAGAGCTCTTGCCATTCTGTCGTTATCACTGTCCAATTAAACTGGAAAAGCCATGTGCACAGACCTGGTCATACCATCTCTTTATCTAGCTCCGTGCACCTGTAAATGTTCATCACATTTGCCCTTTTCACAGTAGCATCATACAATTTACCTTAAGATTTGTAGCTTTAAATTTTAAGAAAGACCTATTTGAGCAATAATAGCTACAGAGATGGTTCAGTGGCTAAGGACACTTTCTGCCAAGCCTGAAGACCTGATAATCACATGATAGAAGACAGGACCCAACCCAACTCTCACAAATTGTCCTCTGAAACCTGCACATGCATGTATATTGTGGCACATGCATACCCCATACATACAGACACACACAATAAATAAATGTAATTTTTATTTTAAAAGAGAAATGATCTTATTCCTATCAGAAAAGTGTTTTTGCCAAGTCACACTGCAGAATTTAAATGTTTGTCACATAAATTTCATTGTTATGGCATACCAATTCACTCTGAGCCAGAAGGTCTCTGCAACAACCCTTACATTTCAGTTACACCTATCCTGCCGCTTTCATACTTTCTATCTGCTTGATTTTATTAGCTACACTTTCTTGATGCTACATACTAAACACTTAGCTAATTCTCCCTGTTTGAGTAGTGTTTGCAAATCTTTGGCAAGCATACTTACTGTCATTTAAGATCTAGATCTACAGACCTTTACAGCAGCAGAGTTTACACCCAGTATATATAATCTCAATCAAACTCAACAGCAAACTATGTCAATGATTAGCAAAGATACAAGCAACACCCTTAGCAATAAGTTGATTTCTACAAATTCTCAAGAAAAAAAAAACCAAGTGACTAATAATGAAAAATGAAACAAACAATAGCCAGTTGACAAAAAAGGAAAGACTAAGTCACCCTTTTCATGTGGGAGGAAAGATCTGCAACCTCAGTTAAGAAAATAATGAACATTAACTGAAGGTGTATCTCAATGAGAAAGCACCTGTCCAACACCTTCAAGGCCTTGGGGCAAATCCCCAGCACACACAAAACTCGACGATGTTTCTAAAGCAAGATGGCAAAAACTAACCTGTTTGGTAATATATTTGATTTTGTAAAAATAATATGAAATAAGAGCTCTTGGAGATGGCCAATTGCAAAATGTTTTCACTTGTTTACAAAATCATTTGAAAATATTTATTAAAAATTCTAACTACAGCTGGGCATGGTGATACATACCTTTAATTTCAGCACTCAGGAGGCAGAGGCAAAAAGATCTCTCTGTGTTTGAGGTTAGCCTGGTCTACATAGCAAATTCCAGGACAGCCAGAACTACAAAACTCTATAAACACCTGATCCTACCCCCAATAGCAGAGCAAAAATTACATCTCATATATTTTGCACTGTACAAGCAAGTAATAAATCCTTTCTCAGAAAAAGTTTGAAAGAAAGAAAGGAAGGAAGGAAAGAAGGAGGGAGAGAGGAAGGGAAGAAGGAAGGAAGGAAGGAAGGAAGGAAGGAAGGTAGGTCGGTCGGTCTAACTACACAATGGCTCAGTAGTTAAGAGCACTTGCTGCTCTTCCAGAGGCCCCAGTTTTGATTCTCAGCACTCACATAATGTCTCACAACCATCTGTAACTCCCAGGGGATCCTATGCCTCTTCTGGTCTCCACAGGCTCTGGGCAAGCAAATAGTACACAGACATACAACCAGACAAAAACACTCATACACAAAATATAACTAAATAAAATTTAAAAAATATTAACTACATCTGTCTTTTCTTTGGCACATGGATATTTATAGAAGCATTATTACTAAAACAGAAGTATTGTCATTTCTTAGTTTATTAGTAAGAACTTACATTTTGTTCATGGTTGTTGATTTTCCAGACACACTCAAGAGTCAGGAACAATAACACAATCTCCAAGGAAAGGTAGGAGATATACAGGGTAGTGTATAACTTATTAAACTCAAACTCAAAGCATGGTTGCTGGTCCATAACATTAGGATCTCATGGGAATATGATAGAAATACAAATTCTTAAGACCTATTCCAAACTCAAGATACCCTGAATTTGAGTTTTTAACACTGGAGTTCAGAGTACTGTTTGAGAGACTTCTAGAAATTACTTTCTCTTCATTTATGTTGAAATCATTTTCTAAGCAGAAAGCTATTTTGCCCTCCATTTCCTGCATTAAATGCTATTAGCTATGATAAGTAGAGATGAGACAACCATTTTACAAACATATGGTGATATGGGGCTGCTGTAAAGCCAGCAAGGAGCTGAGACCAGGATAAAAGGCAAAATACAGTATCTAAATCCTATCCATTACTAAGACAGTAAACTAGTTCTGAATTACCTGTTTTCTTGCACCTGCTCTTATGAAATCACTGCTTAAATCAGTAACGGAATTTAGTTTGCTGTGACTGTTTACTACTGAGTATATTCTAAGTGGTCCACTCCTATTGATGAAAATCATTAGAACAGCAGTTCCAGTGAAGCAGATTAGATTGGTACCAAGATTTGTAAGTGATCTAAAGAATAGCAGAAATGGGACAGCAAGATAGTTCAGCAAGTAAAGGTGCTTGCCAAGAAACCTGATCCCCAGGAGCCCACATAGTGGAAAGAGAGAACTGACTCCTCCTGTAAGCTGTCCTCTGGCCTCCAAATGTGCACCACGACATGTGCACACACACGCATGCACACCTTTTTTAAAAGGCTAGCAGAAAAAAACCCACTTTATACTTAAAATAGTAGGTATTAGATATGTTTAGTTATCTGAAAAAAATTAGCAAAAGGCAGAATTTCCTTAAATGGAATATGGTTCCCTCATTAAGAATAACCTAATTTACAGAAAATTTATTTCATGATGTTAATTTAAAAAACAAAAACAAGGAAAAAAGACATAAATATATTGTTTATGAAAAACTCTAAGAAATAAAATCTTGATGACTAGAGAGAAGGATCATAGATTAAGAGTACTTATTAAGCCGGGCAGTGGTGGCACACACCTTTAATCCCAGCACTTGGGAGGAAGAGGCAGGTGGATTTCTGAGTTCAAGGCCAGCCTGGTCTACAGAGTGAGTTCCAGGACAGTCACGGCTACACAGAGAAACCCTGTCTTGAAAAACAAAAACCAAAAAAAAAAAAAAAAAAAAAAAGAGTACTTATTAAGCACTCTATATATTCTTCCAGACCTAGGTTTGATTCCCAGCATCTACATCCGGAACCTCACAACTGCCTCTAACTCTGGGTCCTGCATAAGCCTGGTGCACATAAACTCTTATAGGGACATATATATTGTGGTAGATGGAATACAAATGTTTCCCATAGGCTCATACATTTGAATGCTTGATCATCAAGAAGTGGCACTTGAGAGAGATTAGGAGGCCTAGCTTTGTTGGAGTAATTGTGTTACTAGAGGAGGGCTCTAGGGTTTTAAGGGCCCATACTAAGCCCAGGGTTTCTCTCTTCCTGCTGCCTGTGGATATGGATATAGAACTCTTAGCTACTTCTGTAACATGTCTGCCTTTGAGTCATGATGAGCCATTTTCCTGTCATGATGAAAATGTATTAAACCTCTGAAACTGTTAGCAGACTCCAATTAAAATTTTTCTTTTATATAAAAGTTGCCTTGGGGCTGGAGAGATACCTCAGTGGTTAAGAGCACTGACTGTTCTTCAGAAGGTCCTGGGTTCAAATCCCAGCAACCACATGGTGGCTCACAATCATCTGTAATGAGATCTGATGCCCTCTTCTGGTGTGTCTGAAGACAGCTACAGTG
>JADRCD010197057.1:2542-21761 GCA_019843815.1 Montemys delectorum | reverse complement strand
CACACACACACACACACACACACACACACACACACACACACACACACAGAGCTTCCCTCATAATCTAGCCCATATGGTTGTTCATGAATGAGTATGTCTACATCGAGTAAACTTTGGTTGTTCCCCCACACATGCACACACACTGCCTTTATCACTGTGTCTTAAAGACTTCAGTGTGCCTCTAAGTCCCAGTCTGTCCTTCAAAATAGCAGCAGTCTTTGAGAGGGATCAAATCCAGAATTAGGAGCATTTGTTTGATCATACACTTTGCTATCCTAAGAGAGCTGGATGTTCACAACGACACTGGGTCGAGAAAAGTCGAAGACTTTACCTCGTCTCCTGCTATCCCCAGAAAGGGACTCAGGGACCTGGATTCAGCACAGGAGTTCATATGTCCCCTATTATTTCTAGATCTCCATTCTTCCTATTTCCAAGTGGGAAGAGCATATGTGGGGCCCATGTGGAAAGGTCAAGTCCAGACCATGTTGGATTCTTTGGAGTAAATCAGTGGGAGGTATGCCTGGAGTCAGTTTCACCTGTTGCCCCAATGCAGTGCCAAGGACCCCCCCCCCCCAGTCCCAGGCCCACAACACAGCACGGCTGAGATGCTTCATCCTTACCAAGGCCCCCAGCCACTATGACCCGTCCACTCAGACCACCGGCCACGAAGTCTGCCCGGCGCTTCTTGAGGAAGAATGAGCGTTCCATCTTCAGCCATCCCCCTGCAAGACAGAAAAAGAGGATTATTAGGTGCTGATGTCCTCTAACAAATACAGATGAATCCCATGTGGCTCTTACCCTGGTGGCCGCTCCCTTTCCATTCACCCTTGCATCCAGGGTGCAGAGATCATGCCCTGTTGATTGAAATGATACCCTCTACCACTTGGGCCTTCTCTGGGGCGTGTCCCAGTCTAAGGTACAGAATTCCCCTGTTCTATTTAGGTTTTCCACAGCTCTAAACGGGAGAGGAATCTGATTAAAGACAATGACAGGGGAAATCAGAATTCTTGATTCTCCATCAGCAGAGGAAGAGACCCTCCCTAACCTGGTCCTACACAGATACTAGGGATGGAGAGGAAAGGTCATAGTGAAAACAGACAAGCAGGCCAAAGGAGCCTTGAAAAGAATCCAAGTATATCCATGAGTTAGGAGGAGTGCTCAGACTTCTGAGAGAGCTGCCTGGATGTATAAGCAGCCAGCCCCAGGGAGACTGTCATGACAGGAAAATTGGGGATCAGTCAGACGAGAGCAAGGAGCCAAGGGAATGGGGACCCAGCTCACCCTGTTCCATGTCGAACACATCCATTGTCCGGAGGAACTTGGGCTGCCGGTACAGACGGCCCTGCCGCAGGCCTCCCAGGCTGTACAAGTGGTTGTCCAGGGTCACAAAGCTGGAGAAGGCCCGTTTACAGGGAATGTTGGGGAACTTGGTCCAGGACCGAGACTCTATATCAAAGACCTCGAAGGCATTGACTGCGTACTTAGATTGTCGTCCCCCTGGAGGTGGGGAGGTGGGACAGGGTACAGAGTAGAGGGTGGATTAAAAAAAAAAAAGCAGTTCCTGAGAACAGAAGGACTGGGTTTGCCCTTCTGTTATCCAGTCATTGGAAAGACCCCTCAAGGGCAAGGGCAGTGCGATTATCCCCCAGAGCCAAGGAAATTCTCAGGCTGTTGGCATCCATTTCCAGGGGACTCACCCAAGGGAGCAAGGAGAGGAAATGAACAAGTGACTTGTCCTGCCTTACCCAGCACGTAGATCTTGGAGCCCCGGAGGAAAGAGGTGGCAGCGTATCTTGGGGTAGGCATGGGAGCTAGTGACACCCACATGTCCTTTAGCATGTCATAGTGTTGCAAGTAGTTGTGTGGACGTAGGTCCAGGCCCATCCCTCCAGCAGCATACACTCGATAATCTAAGAAAAAGACCACACAGAGACATGGCTCAGCTCCCCGGCACTTAGAGACAGGGGACAGCATCCACCGTCTTTCATTGGCCCGGACGAGCCCCCAGCCTTGGTGCGGCTAGTGAACCACTTTGCTTTGGTAATGTGGGTAGCACCATTTAAGGTCTCTATTCTGGCTCATCCTCCTGAAACGGTGGATGGCTTGTGTGCCTCGGCTTATCTCGGGTCCTTGGCAAAGCCTGGTGCACTAAACCCTGCGCAGAGACAGATGGCGGGCGGTGAAGCCTAGCCCTAGATAACCCTCTGCAGGTTTGTCCCTCCGTTGTCCTCCTTTCTAGGCAGCCAGAGTGGAGGCCCAGGGAAGAGGCTTTTATAATGACCTGGTTCCTAGCAATTCTCAGATAATTCTCTAGCTGGTGAAGCCCTATAGAGCTAGAGTTAGCCCCGCCCCCCCCTCCACTGGCCTTCTACACAATGAGCTGTCAGTGGTTCCGTCTGCTACTCAGGTAGGGAAATAGCATCTTCCTTCACAAGTATAGAAGCCTGCAGGATCTGGAAGGCACCTGTGCGGAATGGGAAGAGGCCAGGTCTGAAAGAGGAGAAGGAGGAGGAGGAGGAGGAGGAGGAGGAGGAGGAGGAGGAGGAGGAGGAGGAGGAGGAGGAGGAGGCGGCGGCGGCTTTGGGGAACCAACCCTTCAGAAACCTTGTGTGAGAGGGAGTCTCCACCTTTCTCTTCTGCTCTTGGCAGTGGGTAGCTTTTCAGGGACTCGGCACGCTGTACCCGAGAGCCTGGGCTAACGTTTGTGCTTCCCCAGACCTTGTCCGAATGGGTCCTTTTCTCAGGGATCTTCAGTTCCTGCATGGAGATTTTGCTCCCAGCAGCCCTCCTCTCATGGCCTTCCTCACAAAGGTATCTTGACTCTTTAAAGTTACTACTGCAGGAGATGAGCCTTATTTCCCATTAGTTCTAGCCATCCTGGGAGGGGATCCTAGCCCCAAGCCTAAGTGATTCGCACAAATTCCACCTTCTCCGGGGAAACACCCCCCCTCCTGGAAAGACTCTAACCACTTCCCAGTCTTTAAGCTCTGGGCTCACTTTGGACCCACTCTCCTTCATCTGGGTTCTCTGAGCTGCGAAATGGGGCCCAGAGGACTTGGCTGGGTGCCTCCCAAGTGATGGTATCATCATTGCTCTCTTGTCACATGCAAACTGATACCAGCTTGATATGTGGCTCCCAATACACTGCAGATTGAGAATCTGTTCATCAAAAAAATAAATAAAATAAAAAATAAAAAACAGCACAAACTGGGCAGTGGTAGCGCATGCCTTTAATCTCAGCACTTGGGAGGCAGAGGCAGGTGGATTTCTGAGTTCGAGGCCAGCCTGGTCTACCGAGTAAGTTCCAGGACAGCCTGGACAATACAGAGAAACCTTGCCTTGAAGAAACCAAAAAAAGAAAAAGAAAAGAAAAAGGAAAAAAGAAAAAAAAAAAAAACAACAACAACAACAGCAGAAACAGCTGCCTCAAGCATCTACCAGCCTAGCCATTGAGCCCATTTGGCTTTATGGTTTGGAGCACAGGCGTGGTCATTACTTATGATCTATTTAACCTCGGTGAATTAACTTTTCTGGGCTTCATACTGCTGCTTCTAAAATAAGAATGGAAATAGCACTTATCTCATTGGACATACTGAAAGTCCAAAGGGATGAAGCACCAATGGGAAGCCTTAATTCTTAACTCTCAGCATAATTTATTGAAGCTAGAGATGGGGTGTGGTCCGTACTCATTATCCTCAGTGTCCCCAGGGCCTCTGGGCCTTACCTTTTTTTTTTTTTTTAACTAAGGTCTTACTATATAGGGTCTCGCTCTGCAGCTTGATCTCATAAGCCTTCTGCCTTAGCAGAGGCCAAGATTTTTGCTTTTGTTGTTATTGTTTGTTTGTTTGTTTGTTTTTTGGTTTTTCGAGACAGAGTTTCTCTGTGTAGCCCTGGCTGTCCTGGAACTCACTCTGTAGACCAGGCTGGCCTCGAACTCAGAAATCCGCCTGTCTCTGCCTCCCAAGTGCTGGGATTAAAGGTGTGCAGCACTAAGCCCTATTGCCAGGGAAGTCTTGAACTTGCCACTCTTCTGCCTCAGCCTCCAGGGTAGCTAGGATCACAAGCATTCAGCGCCACACTTGGCTTTTCACCCTCCTGACTGACAGATCATGAAAACCCTCTTGTCTGCACTGCCCGAGGGGGTTCTGGGCCCCAGCTTCTCAACAATCACAGGGCCCAAATGTTCTACCCTTTTCCTTCCTCCCCAGGGCCTCCGACTGTTCCAGGGACCAAGCAGGTGCTTAAGAAAAGCTGTTTTCTCTGAGCTGGAGGCCAGCCTGGTCTACAGAGTGAGTTCCAGGACAGCCAGGGCTACACAGAGAAACCATGTCTCCAAACAAACAAACAAACAAAAAAAGCTCTTTTCTGATCTGGCCATATGCTAGCCAGTCAGCTGGGGTATAGTAGTAAGAGAGACGGGGATGGATGAAGAAAAGGAAGGTCACCCCACTAAGCCTACGGCCTGGAGGCGACTATGTGTGAACGTGGGGTCTCTTAACTCCCAGTGTCACAAAACTCTGTGTATTTAGCAAAACTGCCCTTGGACCCCCGTCTACATCACAGGTTGTATTATTAAGCCCAAGAAGAGTGAAAAGAAGGCTTTGAGAAAGTGAGATTTTTAAAACCACACGCGAGCAAGAGACCTTGGTGAACCCGGGTAATACACAACATGAAAGATCCTTAAGGGGACACTCTGACCTCCACTCAGGAAGTCTGAAACTGCAGTCCGAAGTAAATGAAGATCCTGGGATCGGGTCTCAAAGCCTCCCTGGCAGGGCCTGGTAATGGTGGAAGGATGGACGGGGTGAGCATCCTCAAGGACCTACATAGGTAGGTTTGGGGGAGGGGGCAGGCGGCCAACGGCAAGTGTGGCCATTCGGCTGACTGCCAGGGTCTGCAGAGTCATTGCAGATAACCCTGTGGCTCACACCTTGGCTCTCCCTCCGCAGTGCCTGCCCAGTCTGCTAGAGCTGACTCCTGGCATCAGATGGAGTTCCTAGACATTTCACCTGCTCAGTGTCCCTTTCCAATCTGTAAAGTAAGGGCAGTGGGTCTCTAGTTTTCGTGCTTAATGTAAAGCTCGAATGTGATGAGGAATGTGTATTGCCCCCCCCAATCATGTTACCTTACACCCATGTCCTCCATGACCCTTTACTTTCTTCCCTAATGCCCACTCTCAACCCTGGCCCCACTTGCCTTTGGCTGTGACAGAAATGCCCATGGCAGCCTCGCGCAGGACGCTCCTCTTCTTCCACTTGCCCTCATCGATATTGTACATCTCCACGACCTTCACAGGCAGTTGATTGGTGCCCACACCCCCGATCACCATAATCCGCTTTCCTAGGGCAGTGATCGCTACCCCGGCCCGGGCTGTGGGCAAGGAGGGCAGGGAGGTCCACTGGTCGGCCTCGGGGGAGTAGACCTCGAAGCAGTCCATAGGGACGCCATTGTCATCACATCCCCCGATGGCATAGACCTGCCCCCCAGTCTCCAGCAGTGAGCAGTAGACCCGGCGGCTAGGCAGAGGAGCAAGGCGCTTCCACTGAAAGTCCTTGACATTGGGCACCTCCATGGCAGCCCGGGGGGAGGGCCCTGCACGAGCGCCCCCACAGCGTCCGGGCAAGGTCCAGCCCCGGGGCCCGCGGGCTACACCGCGCCGGCCCGCGCGTCCCCTCTCGCAGCCTCCATCTCGCGCTGCGCTGGCTCCCGCCGACACCCGCTGGCTTCTCCGGGTCCCTTGGGTGTCAGCGGGGCAGCGGCGTCCACGCCTGGCTCCGCGGGAAGAACCGGGCGAATCTAGGGCAGCAGGGCGCCGGCGGTAGCTCGCCCTGGGTCAACTTTGCAGGATGCGCCCCGCCCCACCCGGTCCCCCGGAGCTCTGAGCCCACCCACCGCGCGTGGGCGCCGCGCTCGCCCCGCACTAGCTCCCGGGCGGCGCCCACAGCCGCGCGACGCTTTCACCGCTCGCCTGGCAGCCGCGGAGCGGAGGACAGCGCTCGCTCCCTGCCCTTCCCAGCCGGCACGCCGCGGCCACCCGCGCCAAGCTAGCGGTCGCCAGAAGCCGAGCTCCGGCCGCAGGACGCCGGCTCCCCGCACCGCCTCCCCGCAGCTTCCACACCTGGGCAGGAGCCCACGCGCCCCGAGGCTGAGGCTGTGGCCTGTGCGTGAGCCCGGGCGACCAGGACGAGCGAGGGCAGGGGCCCGCCGTGTCTTACAGGGTCGGGGGAGGCAGCCGGAGCAGGAGCCGGGTGCCCAGATGACAGGCAGATCCTGCCAGCGTGGGGGCGGGCGTTTGCGAGTGTTTGTTTTGGGTGAGGAGGCGGAGAGGCCAATTACCCAGTTTGTCTACAGTACACAGACCCAGTTCGTGACAGGCTGGCTTTGTTTAGGGGTGGGGGGGGGGGGGGGGGGGAGGTATGCTCACATGGTCTAACCTCAGAAGCCAGTTAGGAGGCGTAGATGTGGCAGGCAGGGATCTGCCGATCTAACAATCCTTACCCGTGTGCATGTAATTCACACCGAATCTTCTTTGCCCTCCTGAGTGGAGACGTCCACAAAGCCTCAAATAAAGTCACAGATCGGGGAACCCCACAACTGAACACACCAATAGACAAGCCGGGAGGACCTCACCTTCCAAATCCTTGCGCATCTGTAGTGGGCAAACCTGATTAGCAAATCCTGGCCCTTGGCAGCAACCGCAGGACTGGATGGATGATTTCTCAAACCACCCAGGAACAGACCCCTCAGAACTGTAGTACCCAGTAATTCAAGTGCCTATGATATACCGGACCACCTCGTGGTGTCTCTCCAAGTCCACAGGTTCTCCGCTTTCTGGCTACCTTCCACTCAGAAATGCTTAAGCGAGGGAACCTGACAGACTACTGTTAAAATGTTTGCTATGGAAAACTCAGCTTTGGTTTCTACTGTGAGTCTGTGTGTGTGTGTGTGTGTGTGTGTGTGTGTGTGTGTGTGTGTGTTGGTATATATTTCCTCTCACTGTTGGGGATGGATCTCAGGGATGTGCACATGCTAGGCACTAAACTTTAACTTGGGATAAGCTATAGATTCACACTGGGTTGTAAGAAAGATGTATTCTTTATCCAGTTTCTCCCAGTATTAATATCCTACCAAGCTGTAGTACAATGCCATAAACAGAGTACATTTTCATTCCAAGGGTCCCATGTCACCTTTTGATACCCGGTAGGTAGGAGGACTCCATAATCCCTCCTTGCTCTTCCCTCCCCAGCCCCTCACAATCCATTTCTGAAGCCAGGTCACGTCACGTCAGCCATGTTGTACCAGGAGCTGGGACTGGAGCTCACTGGGTGGAGTGTTTACCTAACATGTACAGAGGCCTGGACTCCCGTCCTCAGCACAGAGTGACTTAGCACCCGGTGATCCCCATCATAATTACAGCACTTGGGAGGTGGAGATGGGAGGATCAGTTCAAGGTCATCCTTGCTCTATATTGTGTTCCAGGCTGCCCTGGACTACTTGGGTCCTGTTTCAAAAAGGAAAAGAGTGTTATATGGATAAATTCATACTGTGTGTAATCTGTGGTAGAGTCCCTCCCACACCCAAACTCACTCCTGGAGTATTATTATACACTTTGTTAAAAGAATCAATAGTTCTCTCTAGCTCTCTTCCTCTCTGTCTCCCTCCCTCCCTCCCTCCCTCCCTCTGTCCCTCCCTCATCCCCCCTCTCTGTCTTTCTGAAGCATGGTCTCAGTATGCCTGGAACTCAGTGTTCTTGCTTTAGCCTCGAAGTTCTCCTTTCTCTCCCCCCACCGCATTTATTGAGAAAGGGTCTCTCGCAGAAATCCAACTGCCTTTGCCTCCTAAGTGCTGGAATTAAAAGTGTGTGACTCACCGGGCGGTGGTGGCACACGCCTATAATCACAGCACTTGGGAGGCAGAGGTAGGCAGATTTCTGAGTTCGAGGTCAGCCTGGTCTACAGAGTAAGTTCCAGGACAGCCAGGGCTACAGAGAGAAACCCTGTTTCAAAAAACAAAACAAAACAAAACAAAACAAAAAAAAGTGTGTGACTCTTAGTCAGATTTTTTTTTTCCTTTATTTCTTTTTAGCGTTCTGTGGTTTGGATGTATCCTTGTAAGTTTTGTGAAGGTTAAGTGAGATAATGTAGCTACTCTTCATCAAGTGTGGTATTTATCACCTTACCTTCTAACACAGAACCAGGGCCCAGTACATTCTTACCAACACTCATACTGAACTCTGGGAGAAATAGAAGCCCTAACTTAAAACAGGCCTATCTTAATATCTTGAGCTCTTGACCTAACAACTCTACTGACTTTTAAAGCTTAGATTCTTGTATTTGCAAAATCAGCACCTACACCATCCACAGAAGGCTGCGTTCTGTTCTCCCTGTTCAGTAAGAACTCACAAATTCTAAGAGTGTAGTCTAAACTAATGAAGTTTCACAGATAATACCAACCATTCGTGTTCTTGTAACAGGCCCCCAGACCTTAGCACAACCGAGGACATGATGGAACTACCATTTGGGCCTTGGAGCCCAGCAGGTAGACAGCACACCAGCCAAAACAGGAACAAAGACCTAATCCATCAAAGTCCATCGTTCTGGGGAAGTCCCTAAATGTCCTAACCTTGGGTTTTGCCTTCTGTAGTTCCACTTCCAGCTAACCCTTCTTGTTATATGAGGTGTGACAACTCAGGATGTGGGTTTTTTGTTGTTGTTGTTGTTGTTGTTGTTTTTGTGGGTTTTTTTGGTTTTTTTTGTTTTTTGTTTTTTTTTTGCTTTTAAATTCACCCTGAAAAAGGCTCAGGACTATACTCAGGTCCCGAATACCCAGTGTACTTGCCTGCTGGCTAGTAAAGACTTTCTGTTAGCTCAAAGCCATATCTAAGTAGTCTTCTCCGGTGGATGCCTCACGACCTTCTCAGGGAACTATCCTTCTCGAGGGAATGTGGGACGGACCCTTCCCTGGAACTGACTCAGTCTCTCAGCTCTAGCTAGCGGTGATCTGGATGAATGCAAGGCACAGCCTTCTCACAAGGGTTTGCTGGGATCTGTCTGTCTTCAGCCTCACTTACCAGGAGCCTTCATGGAAGCAGCCAAGCCAAGTAACTTCTCACACTCCTCCCAGCGGGTGGGCAGAGTTCCCAGAGCTCAGCCTTTGCAACTCCAGTCTCTCCTAATCTTCCACCATGGGGACATTGCCAGGCATCTGTGAGCATCTGTGTCTCACAGGAGAGTCTGACACTCGGGGGAGTGCTTCACTTAGAGCTGGCAACTCATTCAGAGGACTCTGGGTTGAACATTCCCAATTACAAAGGAACAAATTATATATTAGTAAAGAGGCTGGGTGTTTCTGTTCTCTTATGGCCTCTGGTCTTTTGTCCAACTGAAGCAAGGGAAGGTACCCAGAGTCCAAAGGGATCCCAGTAATTGGTGAGTGTCTCATCTAGGGAGATGCCAGAGCTCAGCCTTGGGCAGGCCCTGTTCCAGCTCAGTGCTTACACCCATACATGGGCTTTATTCTGTGCAGACCCCAGGGGTGGAGAAAATCAGCCTTGGAAACGTAGAAAAAGCCAGTTTGCTTCCAGGCTATGCCCAGTTACTAATTCTGGAAGTTTGGCTTCTTTCTTTTCCTCTCTCCTTCCCCCACTGCTCTCTTCCTCCCAGCCAGGTAACTTCCTTTGGTCTTTACATCGAGGCACATTAAAGCAGCTTGTAGCCTAGCAACCACCACTTAAGATTCCCTGAGTCACCTGCAGTTCTCCTGCCTAGGCTGACGCATCAGGACCGGGCCTTGAGGAGCGCCAGGCCCAGAGGGAGTCCAATGTGTCCTTTGGCTCCTCTTTGTCCTAGTCTAGTGTGGAATCACTTTCCCATTCAGAAGTTCTTCCTTATGTTGGACCCAAATCATTCTTGCTGTAAGATCTTGTGTAGCCCCTGGCGTGAGTTTCTGTTCTCTCTTTAAGAGTATTTATGGGGGCTGGGAGATAAGATGGCTCAGTGAGTAAAGGCCTTACTTACCTGGTAACTTGAGTTCAATCTCAGGGACCCACATGATAGAAGGAGAAACCATCTCTCACAGGTTTTCTACATGCACACCATACCATACACACCACACACACACACACACACACACATACACACACACACCACACACAACACACACATCACATACCACACACACACACCACACCACACACACCACACCACATACCACACACACCACACACACACACACCACAACATACAGACATGCAAACACATCACACACAGATCATACACACACCACACATACACCATACACACATACAAACACATCACACACACACCACACATATGCCACACACAAACACATCTTACACACATACACCACACATACACCATACACACACACATACAAACACATCACACCACACCACACACATAATCACATACTACATGCACACACCTACACACCACATATACCACATCACACACTACACACACCCCACAATACACACAGACACACCACACACACCATATATATATATATATATATATATATATATATATATATATATACCACACACACACACACCACACACACATTACATACACATTACATACACCATACATACATCACACATATCACATACACACATATACACATATACACCACACCACACCACGCACACTGCCCACGCCACATAGGTAGTGTGGACTTGTTTTATTGTGATACTTAGTCAAGCTTGGTGCTCAGCCCCAGAGAGCCAGGTGGTCTGTCACCTTGTGAAAAAGTCCTACCTCGTGTTTGTCACGGTCAGCCAGGATACAATAAGCAGCAAGTGCAGCTGACTGAGCACCTACGGAGGGCCTGCTCAGTGTCCTGTGGAATCCAGCCTTCCTGAATCCACCCAGGTCTGTTCAGAGGAAGCTGTGGGTGGAGAGGCAGTTCAGAATACCAAGCAGTTTTTCAGAGCCTTGTGGCCTACTGACCCACTAACGTGTGCTTTGTGGTGGGACTGATGGATTCCAAGAGTAGGTTACATTTTGAATAGACACCCTTACCTCCTTCTCCAGCAACACACATCACCACCCTGCCGGGGCGAAGTCGTTGGGCACTTCGTAGGTGGTGCACCAAGAAGGGACATTTTCTTCCTTCTTTCTGGGGCACCGAGTGTCTCTGCCTCTGGCTTGCTACGTTCAGACAGATGGGCCCAGTGCCTGGGCTCAGCTCCACTGGGTAGGACTGGAGAGTCCCTGTCTGGGAGTCAGCCCAATGTAGGATTAGGCTCAATCAAACTGGAGCCACACCTTCCCGCATCCCAATCACTTCCGGGGTTATTTTACAGGGGATGGAGGCTGCCCCAGGGAGACCAAAGCTGCAGCCAATCGGAGGACAGCTCTCCGTGGGTGATCTCCAGGTGGCGTTCTTGATCAGAAACCTGGCCTGTGCTTATGGGTGAGGAGGACTCTCTAATCACCAGCAAGACAAGCTCCGTGAGCCCCCAACCCCCACCCTGTCAGTCTGGAAGCCAGCCCAATGACAGATTAGGGCTCAATCAAACTGGACGGGGAGTCTGCAGGGCAGAGGTGGCAATCACAGCCACAACCCTGGATCTTGTGGCCGCCGCCACCTTTGGGAGAATGTTGGAGTGCTCCAATTTCTTCTCTGCCCCCTACGCCAGTGCATAGCACGGTTCCGGAGCCTAGGGATTTAATGAGTCCCAGTTAAGGAATGTCTTTGCTCACAGGGTGGGGACAGGAACATCTTGGTTTTCAGACTCCTTGAAATTGAGAAGCAGGGGTGGGAGCCTCCCTCGTTGAGCCGCACTGCAATGAGAGCGACAGCTCAAAGGCTCTAAAAGACCTGAGCTAGTTTCCTGTGTTGATTGCGGGCATTGAAGAGGAAATGGGGCTTGTAATAAAGCCTGAGCTTTAGTTATAAACCGGGAGGAATTTCCTGGCCAGCGGTGCAAGAAACTGAGAGCAGCAGCACAGAGTAGGGTGAGAGGCCATGTTGCTACAGCTTCCACCGCTGAGGAGTAGCAAGGACGCAGGGCACATGTCTATCATATCTTCCTGGGCTGTGCAACCTCGGGCTTAGCACACCCTCTCTGTGGTGGCTATCCTTCTAGAAGAATAATGGGGCCGAAAGCAGCTGGAGGGGTCTCCGGGATTTAGCGTTCTTTGTTTCCAGGGACATTGCCTTAGAAAAATAATCGTGTGGTCATGGTGAAAAGGGGCAGATTCTGGAGTGGGCATTTCATGTTCTTCTGGTAGCTACATATAGACACAGAGATCTAGTTCCCTTGATTCATCTTCATGGTGTCAGTTCTCCAAGGTGAGCCTTGTTCTGGCCTGTGGCTGCTGCTGCCCGTTTGGTTAATGCTAGTCTGCTCCTGGTGGTGTTTGATCACCTGCCTGGAAGTCTAATCGTGCTTCCCTTTGTATTCTGACCTTTCCGGGGTGCCTCTTGTGTCCCACGGCTATCTGGCAGGACTCAAGGGTTCAGCTTATATTGCAATCTGGCCCTTTCTTCAGAGAGGAAACTGTACCAGTTAGTTCCAGCTCACTAGGTTGGGCTGCCTTAGCTCTGGAGCTGAGAGGGGTTCTCGTCTCTCTACCTCGAATGCAGAGTCTCCCTTCCCCACCCCAGACCCCACACAGCCTTTCCCAGGGTCCAGTCTGCTCTACAGAGCATCAGAGGTTGTGCACAGGCAGGCGGCACAGGCTACTCGGACACGTCTCTTTAAAGACTCATTAGGAAGTTAATGCCACTTCCAGAGCCAGGAGCACCCTCCATTCTTCTTAATTAAAAAGAGCTCCATGTCCTGGCAGAGCCGAGAGGGGCTCTGAATGATTTACACACCAGCTCCAGTGCTGTCAGCCAGGAAATCGGCAAGGAAGATTGATTGACAGATGGGCCCGCCCACCTGTCTAGCTAGTGAGTGCACATGTGTCAAAGTGCTCATATGTGCTCGTGTACGTGTGCAGGGGCAGCGGGATGGCTTTCCTACTGGTAGGTGCAAAGTGAGCAGGGCCACAGGTCCATCCCACAGTCGCAGAGAGCTCAGCTTGGTAAGGCCCGAGAAGAAGCTGCCAGAAGTTGGGCCTCAGGCAAAGCCCGCCCAGTATCCACTAGTGCTTCCTGGTTCTAGCACAACCATCTTGTTCAAAGGACAAAAGTTTGGGCCTGAAGGCTGTTGTCTCCGTGTAGAAGAGAAAGGCCTAGTATCTGGAGGTCCTGCTCATTCCCAGGATGCCATTCCCACAGATTTTTTTTTTTTTTAAGCAATGTGGAGAAGGTTTCTGGGGCCGGAGCTGAGACTGTACCCCCAGCTGGTAGTGTGCTTGTCTAATTTGCATGAAATCCTGTGTTTCATCCCCAGCATTGTTTAAGACTGGTGTGATACCACATGCCTGCCATCCCAGCATTTAACTGGTAGAGGCAGGAGCATCAGAAGTTCAAAGGTATTCTCAGCTGCTGGGTGAGTTTGAGACTGCTCAGAGCTACAGGAGACCCTGTTTCAAAAAGAGAAAGGACAGGAAGAGAGAAGGGGAGAGGGAAAGGAAAGGAGGAGAGAGAGAAACACACACACACACACACACACACACAGAGAGAGAGAGAGAAAGAGAGAGAGAGAGAGAGAGAGAGAGAGAGGAGAGAAGGCTTCTTGTAACTATCTTTTACCCACTTTCTAGCATGTGAAAGATGTTGAAGCCCCAGATTTAATAGGCTAGGAATTGAGTGACAAAGGCCACGATTTGAACTGATATCAGATGACATTCAAACCTAGGCCTCTAAAGAGCCAGGGAATAAAAGTGGTCACTCTCTGATATACCCATACCTCTCCATGGGACCTTGGGGGGGGGGGGGGTGTCTTATTCCCTACTTCGTGCCTCTGCTGCCCTCCAAGAGCCTGACATCCTTCATGCTACCAGCAAGGCAGGAACAGCAAGCAAGGAGTATTCAGGGGTGGGCCTGTGCAGAGGGTGTTTTGCTCTATTCTTACCTCATCCCTCACACACAAACACACACACACACACACACACACACACAGAGTCACACACATACATGCACACACACACATACATATGCACACACATACACACATAGTCACATGTGTGCACACACATACACACATACATGCATGGGTGCACATATGTATACATACACACAGTCATACCCATTTAGGCACATGCATACACACATGCACACACACATGCATACATACACAGTCACACTCATTCATGCACACACATTCATGCATGCACATGCATACACACACACACACACACACACACACACACACACACACACTCCTCACGCTCCTTTCCCTTTCCAGAAGGGAAGAAAAGACAGTAGAGAAACACAGCTGGAGAGGTGGGGGTGGCGCTGAGCTGAGAGCAGGAAGGGTGGGGCTGGAGAGCAAGCCTCATCCAACACCCCACTTTAACCCAATCCCATGGGAAACAGACAATCTGCTGCCGCAGCTAGGCTGCCATCTGGTACATTGACCCATGTCTCCTCCATGCGACACACAGAGGAGAGGGAGGGGGGTGATACATCCTGGGCAGGCTGTACGTGGGTTGTGTGGGCCTAAAAATAGACGGGCATCCAGAAAGGTGAGCCGCAGGCTGTGGTGCAGGTGATCAAAAAGGTCTGCCTCTCTTCATTAGCGGGCACTCCCAGGCCAGGCAGGTGTGCAGCTCAGGGATTCGAGGAAGCCCAAGGGAACTGCATTGATTCTCGGATGGAGAGAAAACAAGGCCCAGAGCCTGTCCCTAGAAGAAGGAGGTTTCCTGATCAGAGCCCGAGAACCCTCAGTCCTTATCTTGGGTGTCGCTAAGTAAGGGTCAGAGTGACCCCTGTGCATGGCTGGTGTTCTAGAAGCTACCATCCCAGATCCTGTGTGCCCTTTGTTCCTCTAAAGCTCTGGTTCCCACCATTTCTTTCCTTGGATGACATCCCTCCCCCTCGGTCCAACCTCAGCTGAGAGACCAACATTCTTGGAGGCTCCTTAACACAGTTTTCCTCAGATCATGGGGGCCATAGTGCCTCAGTAGTCAGAGAACAAGGACTTGGTCTGCGCTGGTCTGTGACGTTACAGCAGTCTTTATAGGGGTTTTGTTTGTTTGTTTGTTTTTTGTTCTGTTTTTGTTTTTATTTTTTTTCCAAGACAGGGTTTCTCTGTGTTGCCCTGGCTGTCCTGGAACTCACTCTGTAGACCAGGCTGGCCTTGAACTCAGAAATCCACCTGCCTCTGCCTCCCAAGTGCTGGGATGAAAGGTGTGCGCCACCCCTGCCCAGTTTGTCTTTATAGTTTTTAATTACTAAGGAGAAAAAGAAACAAAAGAAACTATGATCCGGGATATGTGAGGATGAGATGTCACTCACATTTCTATAAATATAGTTATAAATTATGTTGGAGCATGGCCCCCTCACGTTATCTGGCACAGTCTTCCAGCTACAACAGCGTGACGTAGCCTAGGGGGCACGTGGGCCCACAGGCATAAAGTACCCCTCCCCCCGGCCCTTTACAAACCTCCTCACCCCTCAGTGATTTTAGGGGGCAAGAAGGATGCTACCCTTTTCTGACACCTTGTCCCACACTTACCTTATGGTAGGCTGGTGCTTACAAGGGGCACCAGAAGGCCACTCAGCGCCAGCACCCATTGTCGGTCATTTACTGTCTACGGGCACGTTTTCTCATCGCCATATAATTCTCACAGCAGACTGGAAAGAAACAAGTAGCAAGCATCCCATTCCCAGGAGGAAGGCATGGTGACATGGGTGACTCACCCTCACTCAAAGCCCCTTAGAAGTGTGAGCCGAGGCAGGCTGGAGGCGTGGCCACCTGGTACCGCATGAGCAAGGCCTTGGGCACCAAAACCATTTTGAAAAGAGCTCAGATGCTGAGATGGCTCAGCAGATACGAATGCTTGCAGGCAGCTCTGATGACCGGTTCCTGTCCCTGGGACCCACACGGTGGGAGCAGAGAGCTGCACAACTGAAGGCTACCTTATGATCTCCACATATATGGAAGGATTAGTGTGCATGCGTGTGTGCGTGCGTGTGTGTGTGTGTGTGTGTGTGTGCATGAGTGCATGCATGTGTATGTGTGAGCACATGTGTGTGAGCGTGTGTGTGTGTGTGTGTGCATGTGTGTATGTTCACATATGTATGTGTATGTGCATGTGTGTGTGTATGTGCGCGTGCGTGTTAAAGGGGGAGACAGAGAACCCTAAATTCCAAGTCAGGTGTACTTTGACTCTATTGCCTGTGTCCTCTCTAGGCCACTGTTTTAGTTAGGGTTTTCTAGAGTCACAGAACTTAGTCTCTATGTAGCAAAGGGATTTATTGATGACTTACAGTTTGTAGTCCAACTCCCAACAATCAACTCCCAACAACAGTCACGGCAGCAGCTGTGAATGGAAGTCCAAGGATCCAGCAATTGCTCAGTCCCACAAGGCAAGCAGGCGAAGCAGAGAGAGCCTTCTTTCTTTTAATGTCCTTATATACGTCTCCAGCAAAAAGTGTGGCCACCACACCTTTAACCCCGGATGACCTTGAACTCATAGAGCTTTCTATGTTAATCCTGTGGGATTCGTAGCCACTATCCCTCAAGGTCTCCATGCCAAGATTCAGGTCAGAAACTTGTATCTCTCAGCCTCCAGATTAGGGCCGCAGGTGAGCCTTCTAATTCTGGATTGTAATTCATTTCAGACGTAGTCAAGTTGACAACCAGGAAGAGCCACTACAGCCACTAATCTAAGATGGCCTCCTACAGGTATTCCTGAACAGATATGGGAGTTTGGGTATTAGGGACAAGGACTTAAGTCCTGCCTCAAATCCCCCCAGCCTCAGAGCCTGGTGTTGAGGTGAGAGAACTGTGTGGCAGGCAGCAAAGTCAGCAGCAGGGACAAAAGTGACGATTCTGATCAGCACCTGGCCTCCTGCCTGCTTATTTTACCCTTTGAGGCTCCCTTCACTAAGCAGCTCTCCTCTGGGAAGATTAATTTGCATTCAAATAGGAAAGGTCAGGAAGAGCCAGGCTCTAGTGTTTGGGTGCTAATTAGAAAATTCATTCCTCTTTAAATATTAAGGCACTTCCGTTCATCTCGGGGTCAGGGAAGGTTCCAGGGATGCGTGGGGTGTCTGAGCAAGGCCTTTGGAGCTGCTGATGGCAGAGCACATTCAGCTGCCCGTCAGCAGGGGGCAGAGGGGTGGGTGTTCCAGTAGGCCAGGGATGAGGTCTTGGTAGCCTGGCTCAACTCAGAATGAATCGTAACGACCCGGGAGAAAAACTGGAAGGTGGCCAGTGGGGTAGAAGCCTTCAGGTTGCCGATTTTTCAAATTGCTTAAAGATAACTCAGCGAGGGGTCTCCATCCGTCTCGTTCACCACTTGCCCAGTACAGAGCCCAAGCCGGGCACTGAGTCGGAACACAAGGAATATTTGCTGCAAATGAATGAATAGAGTCAATTAATAAGTTATGAGGAAGGTTACTGGCCCACTTCTGGTAGGAGTCAGGCGCTGTTCCCAGTCGTTTATCTGAGTCTTCCTTTTAAATGTCCTTTGCCTCTGTGTTTTCCCCAGAGCTTTGTGAGATGCCACACTATCACTTCTTGGTCTTGAGGAATAATAGTACTTTTGCATTTTAGTCCGAGTATTGGGTTTGATAATTGTAGTACAGGTGGGAGGTGAGTCGGGGTTTTATTACTCCCCATTCAAAAGGAAGAACGAACGGGAAACCAGAGAGGGGGAGAGATGAGCCTTGTGACACACACAGCACACACTGAACACACCATGGGACGCTCAGCTAGGGTCCAACTCTGGTCTCGAGCTCCCATTCTGGCTCTCTCTTGATTGTCACGCTCCCCCTTGTCTCTGGGGGCTGGTGATTAACATCATCCTGCCCTAAAACCAGCTAGCCCTGGCCTTCAAGGACAGGCTCCCAAATGACGTAGGGAGCCCAAAAGCAGCTGAGCTCCTGCCAGCCTTACTGCTGATGGCCAAGACCTTCCCATTCCATGGCTGTGTGCTGGGCCTTCCTCGAACCACTGGCAACCTTTAGTGCTCAGCATGAATCCCTCTGGCTCCCAGCTGGTGTGACTCTTACAGACAAGAGTAATCTTTCCTGTGTTTCCATGTGATGTGCCCTATGACTGGTAAACATGTATGATAGTGGCCTCTCAGAGTAATAACTACCACCGATATTCAGGGCACTAAGAGAAATTTCTTTAATATAATTTCTATATAATTTCACACTGGTAAGAACCCTAGCTTATGGCAATAGTTAAATAAGTATATACTACTTATTGTATGGAAAAAAACTGACTCTCAGTCCTGTGAGTAATCCTACCATTCTACAGGTGGAAAAATTGAGTCTTCCAGAGGGCAAATGACTTGCCTCAAGGTCACAGAGCTAGAGTGGTGTGTGAAACCCAGTTTGTCCGGCCCCAGAGTCAGTGTGGTCATCTACCTGGATGACCAGCTGTGACTCATGTGGTCTCGCCTGTCATTCTTATTAAGCACACTTCTTTCAAGCTCGGGCTGGCTCTCATACAGAGTAAGCTATCCAGAAGCCAGAGTAAATGTCAGCTGTACGGTGGTGGTGAGTCTGCATGAATGCAGTTAGCTGAGCTAAAGCCAGACTGGGAGGAACAATCCACTTCAAAGCTAGAGGGGACGCACAGTGGAACAGAAATGACAATTTTTACAAGATCCCGGAAGGTTCTTATTTCTTCCTGCCCTGTGCCAGCTGCCTGGTCTGGGTTCCCCACTGCTCACAAACACCATCACCCATCTTTGCCAGCAGCAGGCTCTTGGCATGCCAGGGTATGCCTGGGCACAAATGGACGAAGAGGAAACTATCTGACCGAGGGACAAAGGAGGGGGGCTGCAGAAGGTCTCCTGGCTGAGTCTTGTTCCTCCTGTAGGGAGGGCAGGGTCCCCAGGGTTTGCTTCACCAACAAATAATCTGTCACCTCAGTTTCCATTTGCTGACCTGAGAAGGAGCCAGGCATGCCCCACACCTGCCTCTCGGGACAAGAGGGGAGTCCTCAGGCTCAGCCCTATTCGAATGACTGAGTGTCTCTCTCTGAGCCCAGCTGCCAGGGCCTGCTCTGTCCAGAGACGGTTGAGGATGTGGACATGCTCACAGAGACAGTAACGGCCACGGAGACTGTCAACCGAGAGGCCAGGGAGCTGGACTCCTCAGCAGATACAAGAGAGCTCAC
>JADRCD010197056.1:0-16960 GCA_019843815.1 Montemys delectorum | reverse complement strand
CACACACACACTTTGCCCTTTGGCCTACAGAGCTTCACATCATGAAGATCTTACTAAAAACAAAACAAAACAAAACAAAAAAAACCCCACAACAACATGGATTTAACTTTTATAAAACTTTTTCTTTGATTGTTTCTAAAATTGTATCCTACCTGTGGGATTATGGAGGAATCTTCACACATTTTGTTGTAAAACTTTTATGGTTTCAAGTTTGGAGCTAAATGTTCAGTGTGAGGCAGTCACACTGTTCTAGTCTGAGTGTTTGAAGTGCTAGGCTGAGCCCTACTCAGCTACATCCTCAAGCTACAGATCATCCCAGCCCTGCTCCATTGTCTGTCATGCCCCTGTGAGCTGAGAGGTCACAGCTGCCTTTGTGGGCTCTGGTGTCTATGGCTCTGTTGCCCCTCCATGGTTCCAAGCTCAGCCTCTTACAGCAGCTTGGTGGACTGTATTAGTGTCATGTAGGGCATAATTTCTTGTCCGTTTTTCCTGGCTATTTTTTATTATATCATATCAATGTACTTAATTCCAGGGAGTTAACAACAAAAGTCAAACACAGCAACTCACCCTTGGTCTTTTCCTACGGTTCATGTTAAATGACTATCCCATGGGTCAAGTGACATGTTCAGGGTATTGAGTCATCATGTCCAAAGTGAAGGGGGTGCCCCTCATATCCAGAGAATATATCTTTATAACATTTAGGAAGGAGTCTCTTTGAGAAGCACAAAAGACAACGTGACATATTGGCATCCCCCCCTCCCCCCAGTATTGCAGACCATGACCTTTGGAAACAGGGTCAGTTACACATGTAAGTAAGTCAATGTGAGGTGGGCCGAGTGGTGTGGTTTCGATCCAACATGAATAATGTCCTTGTGGAGAGGGGAATTTTGGCACAGAGAGAACCTCATGTAAATATAAATGCAGAGGTAGGGGCGGGTAATCTGCAGGAACCCAAGTGGGGTCAGCAAACATCAGCAACAGCTTGCTGGGAGTTGAAGACTGTATTCTCCCGTGAGGACCCTGTGGTCACTTTATTACCTGGCCTTCAAAGCTGATTGCTGACCAAGTTCTGTTCTTGAAAGCACTTGGTTTGTAGTTTCTACCGTGGCCATAGTCAATCAACTAAATAAGCCCTTGGAGGGAAGGTTTAGGCCTATGTGAGCAGCCCAATCAGGACCAACAGAGGCATTCGTGGGCTTTCCTGCCCCTGACCCCAAGCAGGCCCACCCAAGCCTGTTCTTGCCTGTCTTGGAGTTGGCTGAGCAGAGTGCATCAGGGCACTGAAGGTGTGACTTCACTCTCCATGGGTGGCCAAATCCACTGAGGTCAAGGCTGGCGAATGAGTCATCTGTCCAGTGCGGTCAGTGAGTCAGGCAGGCCCAGGGTGCCAGTATATTCGCTTTTCCCTTTCTTTTGGAACCCAGAAGCATCTAGAAGGGGCCCCTGCAAGTTATCATCCCTGACAAAGAAATGCTGAAACACCCCACCCACGGGCCACACCTACTGTGTGTCCCAGCAGATAAGGACAAAGGTCTTAGAAGGCAGATGGGGAGGAATTGGAGTGCATCTTTGGGAGGGATCACTGACCTCGAGGCTCCCTCTTCTCGTCACATGGCGGCTGTAAGGGTCTTTTCCTTGTGGGTTCGTGTCACCGTCCTACTAGGATGTAAATATGAAGCTCCTGGCAGAGGGCCAGCCTGCATGCACCCCTCCAGGAGAGACAGATAGTTGTTGCTAATCAGAACCACCTCCAAATACGTTTCCCACAAAGGGAAAAATGGAACCCTGGGTCCACACTATCTCCAAGGCTTCATCTGCAGTTCTGTGCGTTCTTTGGATGACAATTCTCCTTGCCCTCCAGGGAGACTTTGGAATAGACGAAGCATGACCTCATTTGGTCCCGATGATGTTAATTACCGTTTCCTAATTGTGAAGAGGAAATTATATCTCAACTCAGTATTCTGTTCAAAGAAAAGAAACCAGGAGAGAGCCATCAGCTCTCTTGTAGATGCCAGTCCTCTCAGCAGTGTAGCACACAGCAGGGTGTGACTCTGCCAGCTCTGGCTGGTGGGCTATGTCCTTGGGTCATGAAGGGGTCTGCAGAAACGGCAGAGTCTCACTGCCTCTGCCCCTCTGCTGTTTCCTGGACTGGTCCACATGTTGGCCCAACAAACTGTGAGCGTTGTACTGGGGACCAAGAGGAGTAGTGACCTCTAGCCAAGCTCCCATGCAGGGAGGAGGGGCAGATGGTCCCAGCTCACAGGGGAATGCGCCCAGAGCAAAGCTTTAGGAGGTAACATTCCAGAGACAAATGCATCTCTGTGCAGTGGTCTGATGGGTAGTGACTGCTGTCAGGTTACTGGGGAGAGAGGGGCTGGCTCCCAGGAGGAAAGTTGCAGGCAGTGGAGCCACCTGTCAAGTGTGTTTCTAACCCACACTAGTTTAGAGTTCTCTAAGCACCTGAAGAAATTCACACATTCTTTGTGTGTGTGTGTGTGTGTGTGTGTGTGTGTGTGTGTGTATGTGTATGTCTAGTTATTTTTATTAGAGCAAGTGTGAACGTGTTCTGTAACTCTCACTTGCAAGCATAAACAGTGAGGTGCCTGCCTCTATGTGGGCCGTTCCCAAGGTCTGGTCACAATATGCCACCACAGTGGGGGCAAGTCACCTTCTTTTCTGGCAGGAGGCAAAGCTTCAGTCATAATACCATCAGGTGGTGTTTCCTCCTGCAGCTGCTTAACCCCCCGATCCCAGCTCTCCATCCTCAGTTTCTTCCACTACTCTCTCTTAGAAAAGTAAATCAGGATACACTGCTTTCTCTGAAGGATGCCAGTACTCTAAGCACCATTCTGGAACCTTGTAGCACTCGTATCTCTCATAGGAAGTGACCCCAGGAGAGTCTGGGAAGATATACGGCTGAGGATGCTGATTTTGCCAGAATTCTTCTTCCACCTCCCTCAGCAGCTGGGTAGCCCACATCATATCCTTCTCATTCTTATGTTCTTCAAACCAGGCTCTCATCAAGCAAGCAAAGTACCGGTATTTGTCCCTGTGGATACACCATGACTCGAGGTGGCATAGCGCGCGCTTTTATAGCCGTAACACCTTCTGCCGGTGGGTCAGGTGGGGGGGGGGGGAGAGCACAGAACGCCATAGCGCCCGGCTCACCAGAATGTGGGCCTACTATGTGCTGGACATTATTATTGCAGAGGAGAAAAACACAGGCTCTGCCCTGCACCCACTCCTCTGACATCCTTCCATGCTGAGGCCCCACTACAAGGCTCCTCAGTTGCTACCAGCAATAAGCTCCAGAGGTTCCCCTGTTTGTTTGAGGCCATTTCTGGCTCTGATCGCTGTGGCTGAACGATAATATATTTTAATTCTTTTCTACCATAAGCCTTGTTACTTTATTGGACCTAAATGTCTTGGAGCCTACTACCCACTTCCCTAAGTCATGCACAGATCAGAAAGGAAGTTTCTGACAGTTGTTAACCAGGACAGGTCTCTGCCTAAGTCACACTTTAAGAACCATTAAGAGATGACAAATGCACTTTCTAGACACTTGAAATAGGGGACCAAAGCAAGTAGCATTCTATGGTGCATCCCCGGGGGAAGAGTTTATAAATAGCTACAGAGTAACAACAGTGCAAGTCAGCTGAACATGTTCCTGGGCCTTCCAGGCACCAGCTTGTGTCAGGGGCTGGGCCGACTTTTCCCTTTAATGGAGTAAATATTTTGGGCTTCATGCCACTGAGGCTCTGTAGAGAGAGGCGGGGCTAGGTCTGGTTCCTGGGTTGGACTGTGTCATTCTCTGTCTCTCTGTTGTTGTATCACCCTACAGAACGGACACCATTCCTATTAGATGTGCAAACTGTGAAGGAAGTAATGCAATTTGTCCAACCACCACAAAGCCCTTGAGCTGGGCTCCAGGCCCAGGCTCCATCACTTGAACTTGGTGGTAACAATGAAGCCACTGTCTGCCATAGGATAGCCTTCCGATGCTTTTGTCTTTTTAATTCCTTGCTTTCAAAAGTTACACACTGGAGTAAAAACCACCGTTCTGTCTGTATTTCAGAGGAAGAGAACAACACAAGGACCCCTGACCCTGGTAGAGATAAGTTCTGTTAGGTTGAACACACAGCTGGTACCACACTGACTCGTTAGGATGTTCTGAACACCGTGTGACTTTGGACAAGTTGCTTAACCTCTCTGAGCCTCACTTCTCTCAAAGGAGGGGCCTGCATGACAGGGCACAGCTGCTCAGCCCTCCCAGGCCTGATCGGAGAGCTGTGTGCAACAGTTACACAATAGAAGCTGGCTCTGTCCTCATGCCTGGGTGGGGAGAGTGACATTATCCTTGCCAATCCATCAGGGTGGGCCAGAAAGGTATCAGGGACAGGAGGCCCTGGGTCAGAAGAGCTAGGCGGGTTCAAACACTATCCGGGGCTGCTGCAGGCATCTCTGCTCTCTGAGGAAAGCTCCAGGCCATCTGGGAGCCAGCTTGCAGAAACTGAGGCCTCAAGAGATGAGGTAGATATGGCCCTGTGCCAGGGCTGCATTGACAGCTCCAGCTGTCTGTCCCTTCTCTGAGCTTAGCAGCTATCCCGTTCCAGGACTGCTGATGAGGTCAGGAGGTGGTGACACCTGTGAAGCACTTGCCACTGAAGAAATTTACCAGCATTCTTAAAGACACTTTGCTATTTCACAGACTGTGGCCCTACTATGTGCTGGGCATTATTACCACAGAGGAGAAAAACACAGGCCCTGCCCTGCTTCCAGCAAGTATGCAGACTAGTGGCATAGGCAGGGGTTAAGGGGCTTCCTCACCAGCAGTCTTCCAGAGCCTGGCAAGGAAAAAGAAAACCAGTGAGACTCTTCCTTTGCTTAGTTGCTGGCTCTGCAGGGGAGAAGAGTCTCCCAGAAGCTCAGAAGACAGGGTCGGGCAAGAAAGTGTGAGCAAAGCTGTGGGGGTGGGAAAGACCTAGAACATTCAAGGAACACAGGCTCACCGAGTTTTCTTGGAACCCAAGAGCAAAATCAACGCAAGTGGAAGTCAGCCAGAAGACTAAGAAGACTGGGGACCCACAATGATGTGCTGTTGGATTTGGGGGTGGGGGGTATGGGAGTCACAGGAGGTTACTGAACAAGAAGCATCTTGTAGCTTGGATTTAGAATGTACCCCCACCCACCCACCCAAAGGCTCATGTATGGAAGCCCTGATCCCTACAGTAATGTGCAGAGAGAAATTTGGGGAAAGTGACATTCATCTCATCAACGGATATGAGAGTGGGCTCAGAGTCTCAAGGACTATCAGGCAGAGGTAGAAATTGTAGGAGGGGGCCCGCTGAAGGGAGCAAGTCCTGGGGGCCCCTTTTGTCTTCCTCTTTGCTCTGCTTTGAACTCCCTACCACACTCTTCCTCACCACAGGCCCACTGTGATGCTGCTCAGTAACCTTGGGCTGGCAACTCTACCCCCAACTCCTTTTTATTTGGTTGTTTGAGACAGAGTTTCTCTGTGCAGCCCTGGCTGTCCTGGAACTCGCTCTGTACTTCCAGGCTGGACTTGAACTCAGAGATCTGTTTGCCTCTGCCTCCCAAGGGTTGATATTAAAAGCATAAGCCATCACCATCCGGCCTTGATTTCCCTTCCTAAGTTATTTATCTCAATGGCATTAAGCTGACTGACCCAGGAGAGACAGGGAAAGGTGGCTGAGGGGTATCGCTCCTCCTCTGGAAGCAGCTCTTCTGCAGGGATCCCACTAGGACTTTCTCCCACCGTTTTATTTAATTCCACATGGGCACTATTCTCCATTTATAAATATAGAAACCGAAGCTCAGAAATAAGTCATTTGCCCAAGGTTCCAGAGTAGACAGTGAGAAGGAAGCACTTTCAGTCATTCGTGGGGAGCTCTTCCCCTAGCCCCACCCCGACCCCAAGACAAATCCAAATGAGAGGAACTGACAGGTTCATAGGCTGGTGCCAAGCCTGCACATGGACTGTCCCCACAGGGCCCTTATAGAAGCCGACGCTTCTTTCCCAGTCACAGGGAGGTGTGTCGTGGTAAAGTGAATGAGAGAGGCCACACAGTCAAGGGGAGAGGCAGGCTAAATTTTTTGGCTGATTCTTCTGCGCCTGCCTCTAGAGTTGCTTCTAAGTACACCTGGAATGGGGAAGCTCTCAGGCCAAGTAAGGCCTCTCCTAGAGTTGACATCTGGCTCACATTGTCCCGGGTCCTCAGCAGCTAAGCCTCTTAGTGCCAGCTGCTCACCCTCCCAACGCAGCAGCAGAGGCCTCCAGACACCAGGACATTCTCACTGCCTGGATTGGGGCCTGGTGACTATACCTTTGCTAACAATCTCTCAACAAGCGGACCTTAGTGTAAGTCTCTATGGCACCCGGAGAGAGCTTTCTCTCAGCTGGGGCTCCAAGCGATCAATGCCTATAGGTGTCTCTCAAGACCCACCTGGCGTGATTCTCTAAGGCTCTGAGGCCAGATTCTGAAACACACAGCACATAGGCCATGTGATCTAAGAATCACCGTGTTGGGAAGGGAAAAACTGAGTTGAGAGTAGATGACTCACAGGAGGGGAAAGGTCGAGGTGTTCTGCCCCTTCTGCTTTGCAAGGGAATGCTACCAAGTCATGCATGGCACCAGTTGTACTGAAACCACCTTGAAGGCTCATCGGAGAAGAGGATGGCTGGCTCCCCAACAGTCAGCTGGCTGCTGGGTTCCTGATCTCTAGGCTCCTTCTAGGAAGGGAAGAGAGCGGAACTCCGCAGAGACCAGCAGACATCTTCTGACTCCAGTGCCCAACCATGCCACTGTGTTCATATAAAAAGGTCTTTTTGAAAAGTTTGGGGAGAGAAGGGTGTAATGAATGGCTTGGCAAAAACAAAAACAAAAACAAAACAGAAAAAAATTGAAGTTGGTATGCAGTTTGAAAAGGCAGCAGCTGTAACATTTTATGATTCAACGCAAAAAATATGTTGAGGTCCTCAGCTGAATAAGTAGAATAAACAATTTTTTTTTCTTTCTTTTGCTCTTCTGAGATGCAGGGAGGGCGGTGTTATCTGAAGATTCCTTTGCTGTTCTTTTAGGATCAATGTTCAAAGGAATGTAAAAACGCCCTTTAAAAATACCGTCTTCTGAATCTACAGAAGAATCTAGGCAGAACGCAAGAGGCTAAGAGAGGCCAAAGCAGACGTTGCTGGGCAAGACACATGGTGGCCAGTAAAACACCTCCCCCTGCAAAGAGGAAGAAACCGCAGAATGTTCCTGACTCGGCACCCCTGCAGAGTGGTGCAATGTTTGTGTTTGTGTATCCACCTCCGTGGGGTTGCGGCGGACTCACGGCCTACCCTGTAGTCATGGAGCTTTGGGGAAGGACACAGACACCATTGGGGTCTTCCCAGGAGTGATGAGTACAGTTTGTCCCACAGAGTGGTGGATTCAAGGCTCTCAGCCTTGCCATTGGCGTGCTCAGCCTCTGTTCAGTAGAAGAAGAGCTAGGCACGAGGGCAGATGCCGTTAATCCTAGCACTAGTGAGGCAGGGACAGGAGGATCTCTGTGAGTTCAAGTCCAGCCAGGGCTATACAGCAAGATCCACTCTCAAACAAAACAAAACAAAGTTGTGTTGAGGGCAGAGGAGCGGCGGCTGGCAGCATCCTTTGATGCCACGCGACGACAACGTACTTGGCGGTCCCTGGGCGGCGCTGTGGAGCTCTACCCAAGTTCCCCCTCCCCCCACCCCCCAAATATTAAACCTGGGCTCCACAGATCTTGCAACCTTCCTCCCTTTACTTCACGTAAGTCCTCTAGGGACCACCACGGTAAAGATAACACTCCAGGGTGGGGGGTGGGGGAGCTAACTGGAGGCGTAAAACTTTTAAAGTGACATTTAAGAAGGACGTCTCGACTCTCGCCATTTGTCCTCAGTATAGCCAGAGGGTTATAGACCCGAGTTAGTCATCTCTCACTACCCACTCCCCCTTCCCGCTCCGCTCGCCGCGCCCACCACCTCAGCAGCCGGAGCGGGGCCAGCTGAGACCGTGATACCAGGAGTGGCCCCGCTCGCTCGGCGGAGACCCGGGGAGGGGAGCAGGGCAGGTGTCCTCAGGCCGCGCGTTCTGGCCACCCGGGCTGGCAGCGCGCCGTCCTGCCCCAGAGGACAGGAGGGTGGGGGCCGGGCCGCGAGCCAACGCTCAAAGCCGACCGGCTCCCAGGCCGATGACGTCTTTGCTTTTGGCTTTGGCGGCGCCAAGCCCGGCAGGGCGGGTGACGTCACCACCCGGTCACGTGTCCGCCATTCAAACAAACAAACCGTTCCCCCCACCCCCTGGGCCGCGCCCGGGACCGCCCCCGAGAGGCCACATAAAACCGCGCTTCTCTGGACGAGCGGGCAGCGGAGGAGTGGAGGGCGGAAAGCGCGGTGAAGCCAGATTAGGAGCAGCGAGCACTTGGGGACCTAGGGCCACAGGACACTTCACAAGATCGACAGACTCTTTCCGGAGAGCCGCAGAACGGGCACGCTGGGGTCGCTGGGGCTGGCCATGGTGATGGAGGTGGGCATCCTGGACGCCGGGGGGCTGCGCGCGCTGCTGCGAGAGCGCGCCGCGCAGTGCCTGCTGCTGGATTGTCGCTCCTTCTTCGCTTTCAACGCCGGCCACATCGCGGGCTCAGTGAACGTGCGCTTCAGCACCATCGTGCGGCGCCGCGCCAAGGGCTCCATGGGCCTGGAGCATATCGTGCCCAACGCCGAACTGCGCGGCCGCCTGCTGGCCGGAGCCTACCACGCCGTGGTATTGCTGGACGAGCGCAGCACCGCCCTGGAAGGCGCCAAGCGCGACGGCACCTTGGCCCTGGCCGCTGGCGCGCTCCGCCGAGAGGCGCGCTCCACTCAAGTCTTGTTCCTCCAAGGTACGCGCCGGCTCTGGCAGGACTTCTGCCATCAGCTAGGGAAGGGGCGTCCCACCTGGAGTATGAGGGCGCCTGCGTTCAGTCTCCAGCGGCTTGTCACTGGCTTTGTTTGACTCCAGGAACAAAGACTTCCCTAAGCCTTCCTTGTAAACTCGCAGCCCCTGGTGGGTGGGTGGCTTGTCTCCAGGTACTGTGTCGGTGGTGCTAATGGGAAAATATGTACCTTTGTATTCTCAGGAGGATATGAAGCGTTTTCGGCTTCCTGCCCTGAGCTGTGCAGCAAACAGTCCACCCCCATGGGGCTCAGCCTCCCTCTGAGTACTAGTGTGCCTGACAGTGCAGAATCCGGATGCAGCTCCTGTAGCACCCCTCTCTACGACCAGGTTAGTAAGAGTCCAGATCCATGCAGGGCTGGGAGCTGGCAGAGCTGGCAGAGGTCTGGGAGGGTTGTGCCAGGGAGGATACAGAAAGCAGCTGCAGCTTTATTTATACTAGACGGGACACACGAGGATCTTTATTCCACCATGAAGCGATTGGATGGAGCCGAGTGTCCCAGTTGCTGGCACAGAAGAAGAGCTTGTTGGCTCTGTCCAGCTTGTGGGCTCGATTCTTTACTATTATTTTACTATGTCAACAGCAGCGCTGAGGTCACCAGTTTCAGAAACTCCCTTTTTCAGCGGGGAGTTTTTTGTGGGCGTGGGGACTGGTGCTGCTCACGCCGAACGAGCTTGACGAATGCTGGACTGTTTTGGATTTCAGGGGGGCCCAGTGGAGATCCTGTCCTTCCTGTACCTGGGCAGTGCCTACCATGCTTCCCGGAAGGATATGCTGGATGCCTTGGGCATCACTGCCTTGATCAACGTCTCAGCCAATTGTCCCAACCACTTTGAGGGTCACTACCAGTACAAGAGCATCCCTGTGGAGGATAACCACAAGGCGGACATCAGCTCCTGGTTCAACGAGGCGATTGACTTCATAGGTAAATGGAATAGATGACCGGGACCTCTGCTCTCTGTCCCTACTGTAGCCACTGAGCCCAGCCTGTTGAGTGGCAGCTTAAATGAGCCTCGCCTGAGCCTTCCTCCTCTGAGACTCAAATAGTTGAACTGACTGAGACTCAAATAGTTGAACTGATGGTCTTGCCCAGGATTATAAGTGCAGATACCAGTCTAGGTTTAAATCCCCTTGCTATCCTTTGGGCAGTACACACATGGAGTCTGCATGATAGCATGAGGCAGACCTTGATCTGGGCTCCGCTGTTCTGAGTTTTTGAGTAACCCATGACTTTGTTTTCCAGACTCCATCAAGGATGCTGGAGGGAGAGTGTTTGTCCATTGCCAGGCCGGCATCTCCCGGTCAGCCACCATCTGTCTTGCTTACCTCATGAGGACTAACCGAGTGAAGCTGGACGAGGCCTTTGAATTTGTGAAGCAGAGGCGGAGTATCATCTCCCCCAACTTCAGCTTCATGGGCCAGCTGCTGCAATTTGAGTCCCAAGTGCTGGCCCCTCACTGCTCTGCTGAAGCAGGGAGCCCTGCCATGGCTGTCCTTGACCGAGGCACCTCCACTACCACTGTCTTCAACTTCCCTGTCTCCATCCCCGTCCACCCCACGAACAGTGCCCTGAACTATCTTCACAGCCCCATCACGACCTCTCCAAGCTGCTGAAGGGCCAGGGGAAGTGTGGTATTTCATTTGCCACCGGGACGCCACTCCTCCCATGGGAGGAGCAATGCAATAACTCTGGGAGAGGCTCATGTGAGCTGGTCCTTATTTATTTAACATCCCCCCCCCCCAACACCTCCCGAGTTCCACTGAGTTCCTAAGCAGTCATAACAATGACTTGACCGCAAGACATTTGCTGAACTCAGCACATTCGGGACCAATATATTGTGGGTACATCAAGTCCCTCTGACAAAAACAGGGCAGAAGAGAAAGGACTCTGTTTGAGACAGTTTCTTTGCTAGCCCGTTTTTTTTTTTTTTCTAGAAACTTCATGCTTGATATACCTACCAGTATTAACCATTCCCGATGACGTGCGCGTATGAGAGTTTTACCTTATTTATTTTTGTGTAGGTGGGTGGTCTGCCATCACAAATGTCATTGTCTACTCATAGAAGAACCAAATACCTCAATTTTTGTGTTTGCGTACTGTACTATCTTGTAAATAGACCCAGGGCAGGTTTGCTTTCAGCACTGATAGACAAAGCCAGTGTTGGTTTTGTAGCTTTTAGTTATCAACAGTTGTATGTTTGTTTATTTATGATCTGAAGCAATATATTTCTTCTTCTGAGAAGACATTTTGTTACTTCGATGACTTTTTTATACAACAGAATAAATTATGACATTTCTATTGAGCTCTTCATGTTTTATTCTTTGGTGACCCCACTCTTGAGCAAGTGGCACAGGGATGCATTGGACATGGGTGAGGTTGACCCATGGGTTTCCAGGGAGGAATGCGGGAGAAGTGTATGAAGCACTAGCTCCTGTCTATCACCTAAATCTTAGCAGAGGGTCAGGCTGCAAACTTGTGTCCTTTAACAGGCACAGGAGATACCATGTCACCTGCGGAACTTGAGTGTCTCCAAAAGCATTTGCCTGAATCACCATCTTTTGTTAATATTTCCCTTGGGAATCATGGAGATATTCTGCACATAGCCCCCCTCCCTGAGCTATGTGCAGAATACCTGGATTAATGTGTTCTTAGGATATACAAAGCATGGGAGTAGCTGAGCAGCTAGAGTAGGCAATTGGGAACTGTGTTTTGCTTTCTAATCCTATGACTTTTAAACTTTGTTACTTGTTTAGATCTTATAGAGATGTATATATACATATATGTATATATACATATATATAGACACACATATATATACATATATACACATATATAGACATATATATGTATATATATATAGACATGTGTGTGTATATATATATGTATATATATCCCTTGAACAAGCCTTTTACATCTTTAAAAGTAATGCATCAAATAAAAAAAAAAAGAATCCAAGCTCTATATGCATGTACAGGGAAGCAATCACTTGCACTCCCTCTGCTGCTTTTTGGAGAGTTTGCACAATGACTTCTGCATAGAAACATCATTTTTGGCAGCTGTCTCCCTCAGGTCACTCGCTGCTCTTCGTAATTGTGTTAAGACACAGGCAATTCAGTCACGCTGGCTGCAGGGCAGGACTCTGAATTTTCACTCTTGCCGAGCAGACTAAGGCTGAGAAGGCATCACCGACTACTGAGCCATAATTTGATCTGTAATGTCAAGTGAAATAACAGCAAAGCCCTGGGTTCAGGGCCCCTGGGTGCCTGCTGTCGTGTTCCGGACCTCTGAGTGCCTGCTATTCTGCAGCTCGTTTGTGGAGTAAGTGCTGTGTGAAGTGGACAAGGAAGCATCCATTCATCTTGACTGGTGCCACTGATCCTCACCCAGTCCCATTGTTTAAGTCTTGACACAGATTCTGCCCTTGACCTCTCCCTCCTGCCACATGACATCCGGGTCTGAAGATCCTTGTGTTCCAAGACAGAAGAACTTGTCCTGGGCTGGCAAGCTTGTACCCTTGGCTGGGTTTGGGGTGAGTGGATGCATGCTTTCAAAACAAACAATGTCTTTTATCAAGCTCTAGATATTTGCTTTTGTGAGTTGTTCCCTTTGTGGAAATGTACCAGCAATGGCGATCCCATGGCAGATGCGGGGACTGCCTTTCCCGTGGGCCTGGGCCTCTGCTTTCGACTTGGCAGTCACTGCCTGAACCCAAATTAATCTCCAGTGTGAGCCAGTCAATGGAAAAATACAGAGGCCGCTCCAGGGAGCCGCCAGTGAAAACAGTTCACTCAAGTCTCCTCACAAACCAGGGCAGGAACAATTCCTCTCACGGGTCACCTTTGCCTAGATGCTGCAGAAAACATGCTTGAGGCAAAATCAGTATCTCGGGATGAAAAGATACTATTAAAATGTTTGTTTCACAGAGAGAATTGATGTAGACACCACGTTGAAGACTCATGTGACAGTGACAGCTGTCAGTTTAGGGGCTGCCACTAAGTTCTGGGGTCTGCTAAGTGTTTTGCCTGTGTTCACAATCTTTAACATCACATTTGTTTCTCAGAGAAAGAGACGAGGCGGCTGAAATCAGTCAGTGTCCTACAGTTAATAGGTGGTCTTGCAGAGACTGGAGTCTCAGTGAAGATGGAGCCAAGATAGCTTGAGGGAGCTGCGCAACATAAGTTTTCTAGCTAGCTGTGCCCCTCACTGGCCCAGAATTTTGGGGTGGGAAAGCTCTACCCCCTCAAGGCCTCAGTTGCCTCCTCTGGGTAACAAAGACAGTAAAAGCTGCTTCAGTGACTGGCATGCTGAGTGAGGGCTGTGCGGAGCAACAATTGGATCCCCTTGTCCCCAGTGACGTCTAGTTTTCCCACCCTGTGAAATGACCAGTTTGCCCTGGATCTGAAGGGCTGGTTTCATCCTGGCTCTTTAATTCCAGGCTGTGGAAAAGCATAGATGCAGATCCTGTGCTTTCCTGTGGTTTCCAGGCATCCGTCGGATGAGACTTCAGCCCCCACCGCCTCCTCAGCATCCTCTCCTTCCTTTCTGGGGAACTCTGCAACTTGAAGCTCCTCTGTTTTGCACTGGCAGCCTCTGGCATCCATCCCCGGTCCGCCATCTCAGCTTATCCAGAATGACATCATGGTGCCTACACCTTTAAGATTATATAAATCTGTGATCCCGCAGTGGCCTCCGTCCCCATGGTAACACGGAGGAGTTTCCCTTTTGTGAGGAAAGCTGTCATGTCACTTCCTGCTGCTGACAAGTCAGTTTGGGAGATTAAAATGGAGGGGGGGCGGGGTGCCTCTGAGAAGTGCTGGCAGCTTGGTTTCTGTTGCTGTATACAGAGGCAAACAATGTCAGCCTGCTGGCCCCGCCTGCCGCGCTGGAGCTGGCTTTCCCACACCCCCTAGTGGGGTGGATCCCGGTCACCTGGGGCTGTTTGTCTCCAAAGGTTGCATTCTGGGTAGCAGGTAGGAGGGTTGTCCACCTCTGGGGACTTTTTTCTGATCTTGTGCTGGGCAAGTTTGTTCAAGAACAACCAGGTTGAATCTAGCCTCGAATCTCTCCTGTGTTAGCTCAGCACTGGGTTTTGTTCTCTGAAGAACAAAGGGTCCTCATGGTATTGGCCTTGAAGTTTTATCTTGCAGAGAAATTCTGTTAAGGAAAGTACCTAAAGAAAACCCCCATCTTCTAATGAGCTTTTAAAGCTAAGAGCTGTCCCACTCATCCATTGTCTCCTTCATTGATCAGCCAGCCAATAAATATCCATGACTCCGTGCCCTCTATTTGGTGAAAGACCAAACATTCCCTGGTAAAGGGCCACAAACTGGGATGTGTGTGTAAGGAAACGGTGGGATATGGATGGAGCCATGAAGGTGGGTTGGTAAAAGAGGGCATTCCAGGTGTGGCACAGGTTGATCAGAGGGGTCACCGGCCACACTGAGGTCTGAATGGTGAGCTGGGAAAAGGGCTTTAGCCTAGAGGGCAGCAAAACCTGGAGGTTTGAATGGATCCTTTGCGGACAGGGGATCGAACACTTGAGTCAGTCAGTCAGACCTGTGAGTCCCGGATTTTGACAGTACCTTGTCAAACTCGTGAAGCCTCCGTTTCCCCATCTTTAATGTGGCCTGATCACCGCTCGCTCTAAAGGCGATTTTGATTCATGATTTAACTTAATGAAAAGAACATTATCGAGGCTTGTGAGTCAGCTGGTCCACATTCTGTCACAGCATTGATGCCCCTCCCTGAGCAGAGTGCCCTGGCAGAAGGAAACAGGGGTGAGCTGTCCTGCTGCTCTCATGACGCCAACCTGCATTCACATAATGCCTGTCACTAAGCCTTGCCAGACGAAGTGGCCTTGCTCTGAGATCACTCCACCCTGCCCCACTGACCTAGGCCCTCTCTGAGAGTTTCCTTATCCATAAGAGGCACCTGAAGTGTCATCCAGCTTCCTTTCCTGTCCAAGGCCTAAGGCCCCTCCATCCTCTAAGGCCAGGGAATCCGCAGTCCTGGCCTTCCTTTAGGCTGGGTGCAGAATGCACAGGTTAGAAGTCGGATGTTTCTTAAGATGGCCCAGTGAAGGGACCTTTGAAAAGTGAGTTAGTGTAATGAATATGTGACTGACCCTCCTGAGAATGGGCTTCCCTAAAGAGTCTATGGAAGGGAGGTACCACCTACTCCCAAATCCTAGGCCTGTCCTTGCCATGCCCTGGACCACACCCTAAAGATGGGATTATAAATCACCACCACAGCTAGCATCAGTCATTCTTCCATCCCGTCAGTAAGTATGTACTAAGTACTGATGGTTTGTCAAGTTTTCAAAGGATTAAAAAAAAAAAAGAGAGAGAAGGAATTCTGGGATTGATCTACCAGCTGATATCTGACAGTCTCACCTCAACGTCTCAGTCCTGACATCTCTACATGAGAGTCACCAAGGCTTTGCTTCAGGTAGGTGCTAAAATCAATCAAGGCAGACACAGAACAGGCACCTGACACTCAACTAGACCCTCAACACCCGTTAGCCCCTTTGGCCACTCCTGTTTTTAATGGCTCATAAGAAAAAGGTAGAAAAGAGTGTAGGGACACACGCTGACAGTCTCCAACTTTAATCTCTGTTCTAAGTGTTTGTCTAGATGTAGATAGAAGTACCCGGTAGCTCCCTAGAAATCAGTCATGTATCTAACAGGCACCCAAACTTAGCAATTCCGAATGCACACCTGGGATTCGCCCCTAAGCTAGGCTCTGTCTGCAGGACATTCTGCCTGTGACAACAGCGGCTTACAACATATTTAAGTCAACAGCAACCTGAGACAGGGTTATCTTCAAAACATATAAATTTTCCAAATAAACCAGTCCTATCATTTCTGGAATTGCCTGTGTGGTACAGCCGCTCTCGTACATTGCCTGTGCTACTGCAGTAACCTGAGCTGTCTCCTGGGCTGTTCAGCTGGAAGTGAAGCTGGTCTCTGCTTTTAGTGCTGATCTGAGCATCTCCCAGTTACTGTGCCTGCAAATGTTCTTCTTTACCTTCGTTACTTATTTTTTTTTTAACCTTTAGTTACCTTTGCCCTATGCTGGGCACCAAAATGTTGTAATAAATATTATTTGGGGTTTTCTACCCCACCTTTGATCATTCAGTTCCCAAGTAAAAGACACAAAACCTTTATAATTCTAATAAGCCTTAGAGCACTAGAGCTGGACAGATGTGAACTCTCCAAGATATTTTTCTGCTTCCCTGTCAGTAACCCCGAGATATCATTTGCAATATTTCACCTGGGCTGCTCCTACTCCTACAGGCTGGCGCTCACGGCCATGAGGTCATGATCCACATACCCCATGGAGACTTCTTCCTTCTTCCTCCTCTCTTGTCTGCTTCCTCACGGTCCCTGCCTCAAACTCCAACCCTGGGAATCAAAGCTCTGACTACTTCTCTTCTGCCCAGCTAGGCTATAGCCATCTTTATTAACCAATCATGGATAATTTGGAGGGCAAGGTTTGTTTGTTTGTTTGGTTGGTTGGTTGGTTTGGTTTTTTTGAGACAGGGTTTCTCTGTGTAGCCCTGGCTGTTCTGGACTCACTCTGTAGACCAGGCTGGCCTTGAACTCAGAAATCTGCTTGCCTCTGCCTCCCAAGTGCTGGGAGGGCGAGGTTTATACAACAAAAGCTGGTATACGTGAGGATCTGCTTGTCTTGGAAAAACCAGGTCTTGGGATACAGTATTTAGTAAGCAAGCCCACTACACAAGGATATTTCATTGAGCGAAGAACTCTAGTTTTTGCAAGCTTGCTTGCTTGCTTGCTTTTTTGCTTGCTTGCTTCCTCCAATCCTCCCTTTAATTACACTGAAGCATAGCCCATGGTCTTCAGGCTGTCTTTGTCACAGTTGGGAAGTACGCTAACAACCCCAATTTTCTTATTTTTTTCCTCTTTGATTTAGAATTTTATCTTTGTAAGAAATATCACCTATGTGTTGTGCTTTGAGATCTGT
>JADRCD010197054.1:0-13519 GCA_019843815.1 Montemys delectorum | reverse complement strand
ACACACACACACACACACACACACACACACACACACACGTTCTACCATCAGTTAGATGCTCCTCAGTTCAACCCAAAATAACCATCACTTCTATGCACGTGCACAGGCCCACTACTGGCTCAGATACCTCTTCAGAGGTAGATAATAAGAAAGTGGGAGGGGGAAAGTCCCCGAAGTCCCTCCTTCGATTATTAATCTATAATACTCACCTAGTTTTGAAATTATTTTGGAAAGCTTCTGAAAGATACCACAAGCTTTGAAAGGAAAGAGTGAGGAGGTAATTTACATTAAAGACCCTTTGGCTAAGGAAAGCTACTTCCACAAAGCATAGCTCTCCTAGTCCGGCGAGAAGTCGGCAGTCCTCATGCGATGTAAGCAGACAGCTCGCCATAGAGAAAGCAGCACCTTCCTTAATGAGAGTTTAGAGTGAAGCCAGGACAATGGCAGGGCCTGAAGGCGGTCAGAAAGCCTGAGCGGGGTGGGTCGGACCTGTTCCTCAGTGGTGTGGAAAATCACTGAGGGTGGTACCAACTTTCAGTGCCTTGGTGTTATCTATAATCAGGAAAACCAGAAATCTCTCATAGCAGGCAGCATATATAAGTGGACAGATCAGGGTCTAGCAAAAGTACTAGCACAGGCCACGATTCCTGGACTCTTCTGTCAGTCTGGACCTCTGGCGGCCACACGGAGACTGCTGGGGCCATCGGGCAGAGAGAGGTTCCGCACTCGGTCCATGCTTGCCTCAGACCCTGTGCCCCGAATTACTATGTACTGAACTCCTTCTCACAGCCAAGTTCTCAAAGTGAGGTCCCTGGGCACCAGTGTCCCCCGGGAACTTGTAAGCATTGTGGATTCTCAGATGCCTTAGACCTACAGAGTCTGGCTTGAGCTCTGGAGCTCTGGAGTCAAGGTTCTGTCCAGGGTATTCCTGTGTCTGCATGCTGGGGGCCCAGGGTGTTCTGCACTGTTATGTTCCCAGTAATGGGGCAATGGTCTGTTGGGCAGCCATGCTTAATGCATATCTGCAGGGGTGTGAACACCTATAGTGCGTGAATGTACATGTTCCTCCACGTTCATTTCTCTCTCTCAGAAAGTTGTCTGACCAAGTCGCTAGCCAGGAAGAGCCCTGTCTGTTTCTCATTTATTTATTCTTTCAACACTTTCACAGAGCAAGTCTCAAACGTTTAATAATGGAGGGTATTCTGGGTATTGGACCGGGTTCATCTAGGGCCCCTGGCTCTCCTCAGCCTCACTCTCTCCCAGTGACTCTAGTCATGTAGTTTTAGCACTGATCATTCTAACTATGCCCACATTTGTGCCTGACTGCCTTTGCAATACAGCCAGTGAGCACAGCTGCTGGACCTCTGAATCTGGAGACAGGGGTCTCTCCTTCCTCAGGTCCTCCCTTCCCTATCTACCTATACACATTCAACCACACTCTGCCAGGTCTACCCCTCACCGTGCTGCACACAGCCAAAGTCACCTTATTCCATCTCTACATCGAGACATCATGAGGATGTCACACCTTGCCCCAGTCTCCAGGAGCCTGAGATTGAATCAGTTTGAAGGCAAAGTTGTGAGTAATACGGTCACCTCAGCTGTAGAGCTTCCAGACTACCACTTGCACAATCACAACCATAATGAGGCAAAACAGCAATTACCACTGTCAAACTCTTCTACAAAGTGTGTCTGCATGCACTCTATTAGGCCCCTAAAACGACCCCTCACAGCAGAGGAAGCCTGCCAAACTTCCAGAGCTCAGAAGCAACACCAAACCCATCCTGAACATCCCGCACTGAAAGTCTTTGCCTGACACACACAGCTTCTGCTGAGACGCCCACGAGATGCCCACCCCATCCTCCCCTCGGCTGTGTTTGGACTGCTGGCTAGGTATTGAGAGCTAAGCACTGCCATTTGGATTGAGCCAAGACTTAATCCACCATTTTCTATCATGGTAGAAAAATCTCCATGGTAATGGCATCAGGATATCAGAGAAAAGATATTTTTTGAAACCTAATTATGTAAGAGTCTCAATTTATTGGAAAAAAGGTCAACTTTGGTTACACAGTCAAGGAAAAAAATTTTAATACACACACAAACACACACACACACACACACACACACACACACACACACACACGCACGCGACATTCCCAAGACCTCTTAGATGAACTGGCGCTTATTCAGTTTTAGAATGGCTATCTATATTTAGAGTACATACAGCAGCCACAGTGAAGCCACTGAGAACTGGGACACAGGTCAAGTTCACTGCATAAGTCATAACAGCGACGATATCACATAACATGTGATAACATGGAACTGTTATCACAAAGCCTCTGCTCACACATGAGATCGATGGGACACGTCACACAGTGCCACAGGCAAAGGACAGAGACAATTTCAAGGCTGTCATCTGAACCCAACAAGAGAAGTGCCACAGTTAATTTTGTCACCCTGTCTACACTACGGTGATCAGTTGTTTGGTAAAATATTATGCTAACTTAAATGTTGCTAAACTAGTCATTTAAAGGTATGACTGATAATCCATAACCAGCTGACTTTCCATAAAGAAAGTCAGTTCTGCAAAGTAGCAGGCCTCAACCAGTCAGCTGAAGGATTTGTGGCCATGTGCCCTCTACCTTAACTCCAGGGCCTGGGAGGGGCTGGGTGAGGCCAAAGGATATGAGTGCTTTCACTGCCCAGCTAACTCTCCACCCTGTGTGGAGAAGGGCCCCATACTGTTCCAGGGAAGTTAGAGCTACAGCTGGTTGACTTATTTTTAACAAATTATTGGGGTATCTATCTTTATGATGACAAATGCCTGTAAATCAACAGCTAATTAACACTGAAAATTAAAAGTTATTGCTTAAAAAACATTAAAAGAGCTTTTTTTTTAATCCAGTAGAATAGCTACTAGCCATATGTGTCTATAAAATTAATTCAAATAAAAACATTCAATTCCTTAGTCATCAGTAGTGACAACCCTACTGGTTTGTGCATATCTAGAAGATTTCTGTAATGACTGAAAGTTCTACTTGGTATATAGCTGCTCTCAAGCATACATCATATAAAATGGCAAATGGTGGAGACCTGGAGAAGAGCCTCAGTGTCTAAGAGTATGCGCTGCTCTTACACATGGCTGGAGTTTAGTTCCCAACACCCACACTTGAAATGACACAACGAGACAGTGTGATTTCTGGCTTCTGCAGGTACCTGCACTCACGTATATACCCACACATCCATATACCTTATTTTTAAATTTAAAAATATAAAATGATGGAAAGAGTCTGAGGCATATGATACACCCTAGATGCACCTTAGAAAAACCTCCTGTCCACTCTAGCCCGCCTCATAACTCACGGGTTGCTGCTGGGGAGCGGCACACACCACAAGTCGTCAGACGGAGCTCCGTCAGGACTAGGCACAGAATCTGCTGTAGTGGGTCGCACAGTCTCCATAAGTCTTTACGGTGAATATTTTATCACATGCACACAGCCCTTCCCATGCTTGTCACTGATGCAGCTTTCTGAAAAGCCAGCCTCAAAATAACAAGAACTTGAGCTCTCATCTGTAGCTGCCTGTAGGGATATATTAACACTTAGATTCTTAACAGAGCACTTTGCCAGGCACTCCTGCATGCACATGAGCAGGCCATGAGGAAGAACCACAGAGATGCATAGTGGTGGTGGTGGTGGTGGTGGTGGTGGTGGTGGTGGTGGAGGTGGTGGTGGTGGAGGAGGAGGTGGTGGTGGTGGAGGTGGTGGTGGTGGTGGTAGTGGTGGAGGTGGTGCTGGTGGTGGGGATGGTGGTGGTGGAGGTGGTGGTGGTGGAGGTGGTGGTGGAGGTGGTGGTGGTGGTGGTGGTGGTGGTGGTGGAGGTGGTGGTGGTGGTGGTGGTGGAGGTGGTGGTGGAGGTGGTGGTGGTGGTTTCTTGGTGACCCAAAATTCTAGGAATGAATCTCAGGAAAAAACAGCTTGAAGATCTAAAGCTTTGGACCTAGCACTGCATCTTACTGCTTACTCCTCAAATCAACTGATCATATCTACCATGGGAATAGTAATGCTCGCTTACCCATCCATTCGACCAATCATCACATTCCTACCACGACTCCCTACTATAATGGATGGGACTAGGTTTCAAGGAAACAAAAATGGTGCTGCCCTTCCATCTTGGGTGCACATCATCACTCTACTACCATCCTGTGTGCCGTATCATCTGCAAATCCCTCAAGAGTTAACCTTTTCATTCTTCTTCAACTGCCTATACTCAATTTGGGATGCCTCCTGCTGGTTCAAAGCTCCCCAGTGGGTTGTGTTTGATCCTCTGCTAGTAAGGGTGAGTTGGAGAAAGCATGAGGCACACTGTAGTTAGTAGCTCAACAAAAACAAAAGGAAGGGACTAGGGAGATTGCTCAGAGGTCACATGTTGGAGGTTGGCCTGGTGCTATGCATACAGATGCTAAACACTGAACCCCAAGATCTGTTTCCTACCCAGAGGACTGCATTTTCATATATCCTGGCCTTTTTGTGTAAACCTAGCCCCCAAATTTAAAGTTGACTGGATAATTTAAAAAGCTAGACAGGCAGAAGAGAAGTAGGCAGAGTTGAGGTTCCAGGAATTGGGGCCAGAGGGGGAGCCACACAAGAGCTTCCACATTGTATAGTGGGTAGACCAAGAGTTTGGCTTAGACTTGAAACAGCACTGCCAGAAAACGCCCTCCACCCACTCCACAGCCCACCTCGACTTGTTGGCATTGGCCTTCTTATCTATGGCAAGTTTCTTCATTGAAAAAAACATGATCACCACTGCCAACTTACCATTTTGTCTGCCAGTAGCTTAGACACCAGAGACAGAAATCGTAAACCTCCTGTACCCCGCAGGGAAATACTGCAGGGACTTGGCTTACTTGGTTCATCTACAACACAACCCCTACACCTAGGGCTCGAGAAAAATCACAAAGATGCAAGGACCAGAAGAGCAGGGCACTTGCTCTGGTCTTCACATGACAGAGATGCCGCATGTAAACTCAACAATATGGCTGCCTAAATGCAACCTGCATAATCCCAACACTAGTCTACATACAACACAAAGAGAGGAAGTCTCACAAGCCTCCACCCCAAAATAAAAAGCTATAAGAAATTAATAGCTGTTACTAGAAGGAGACCCCATCCTCTCAAGGATGAGTCCCCTGACAGGGTATCCAATCCCAGATGTCAGCTCTGGAAACCTATGCTTGTACAAGCAACGCTAAATAGAAGTGTGTGTGTGTGTGTGTGTGTGTGTGTGTGTGTGTGTGTAATGATAATTATAGAAAAGGTTGTATAAACTTATGACAGAGTAGGAGAGATATGGAAAGGGGAACTCGGGGAGTATAAATGATATACAGCACTCATGGATGAAATCACCAAAAAATTATAAACTTTTAAATTAAAAAAAATTAAAAGAATCTTGGAGAAAAAGCCTGGTCAGGCTTAAGTCAGGTGTCTACCTTCGGGCCAATCAGCACTGGCCAGGTTGCAGGGTGATTACCAAGGAAATCACATAGCTAAACAAAGTGATTCTCAAGAAATATTGTTTCAAGGCAGACAAAATGAACTTGGCTATTTTTCATGTATTCATCATGTGACAAGAAGTAACTTGCAGCTTACAGGACCACGAACGTCAGTGTATGCGAGGCAAATGCTACAAAGGACAACTCATACTTAGGGCAAACAAAGCTGAGTGGCTATTGGTATCCAGCACATCGACATATTTTTGATCAAAACTGTTTCTGCTCCATTGCTCTAGGGAATTACTTGCCTGGCATAGACAGAACACTTATCTGCTCCCCAGAGAATGTGCAGATCTCCACCAGGTCAGCTCAAGACATTAAAAACATTCTCTGGAACCTAGTTCCTCCCAGCTTGCCGCTACCTCTGACACTCCCAGGATTCCAGCGAATCACCTCTCAGAGCTTGACCATCTATAGAGCTGAGCACACAAGCAGTTGAATCAAATATGTACCATACTTTGTTGTTTCTTTTGTCTGAATCATAGTGGCACAGCAGCTTCCTCTACAGCTGGAATCTGTGCACAGAGAAATGGTTTGAAGCTAGTCACAGTGATCGGAAATTATGCAGGAAGACCAAATACTGGATTCATTTTCTCAATCCTTATGTCCATTGTCCTGATTTCATTTCTGTTGCTATGTCAAAGCACGTCAGGGGAGAAAGTGTTTATTTGGCCTTCCAGTCCCAGGTCACAGTCCAACACTGAGGAGAAGTCAACCTAAGCCTAAGCTAAGAAGTTTAAACATCTAATCTCATCACAGTCAAGGACAGAGAGAGAATGAACGCTTGCGTGCCTGCACTTAACTCATTTCCTCATGTGCAGTCCAGGAGCCAGAGTCCAGGGAATGTCCCATCCATGTTAGTTTACGTAATTAAGATGTCTTCCATCTTCTGTAGACTCATCCACAGGCCAACTTGATCTAGATAACCCGTTAGGATTCGACTTTCAGGTGATTCTAGGTTGTATTGAGCTGATGACCAAAACAAACTATCACCTACATGCATTTCTTTTTGTTTTGTTTTGTTTTGTTTTAAGGCATTTATTGTAGAAAGGCAGAGAGAAGGAGAAAAGTAGAGAAGTAGAGGCCACCCATGGCCACGTGGAGAGAGGTGGGGAAGGGGATGGGGATAGAGGGGGAGGAAGAGGAGAGGAATAAGAGATAAGAGCATGCATTTCATTTTAATATTCATGCTGAAGATTTGAAAACCGAGGCAGAGAGAGATGGGCAACTTGCTTAATGTCATCCAGCAATTAATAAAGGGCAAGTCAAAATGAAATCTAGGCAGCCTGACTGCAGAGCCCATGTTGCTCTCATTAATGCTCATCAGCATTTTAATTTACCACATGCATGTACATTATCATTACCCCCACTGTATCCTGTCCTATGAAGTATCTGGGCTAGTTCTGGATGAGTCTAGAGTATTTGGAATGTGGACAGTTTACTCTATGGTGTGGTACCAAGGCTTTCTAGCAGTAGGAAGACAATTAAGACTATGTCAGGAAGCAAGCTGTACTGCGGGATGAGGTGAGCACATGGCAGGTGTTAATGGCTGAGCAGATGGGAGGCACATGAAAGAGGCTGGGGGTCTGAGGTCATAGGCAGGGTCTGAGAGAGGAGGAGGAGGAGGAGGAGGAGGAGGAGGAGGAGGAGGAGGAGGAGAAGGAGAAGAAGGAGAAGAAGAAGAAGAAGAAGAAGAAGAAGAAGAAGAAAGAGGAGGAGGAGGAGGAAGAAGAGGAGGGAGGAGGGGAGGAGAAGGAGGACGGGAGGGAGGGAGGGAGGGAAGGAAGGAGGGAGGCAGGAATCTGTTAATCTGGAGACATAGCTCTGGACTCTGACATGTTAAACAGCTGTTTATCATTGTTTATATCAATTAATAATGCTAGGATTGAGACTGAAGAGAGGACTCAGTAGCTAAGAGCTTGTGCTGCTCTTGCAGAGGCCCCAGGGGTCAGTGCCCAGAACCCACATGATGGTTTACGACCCCCTGTAAGTCTAGTTTCACAGGGTCTGAAGTCTTCTGACCACCTTGGGCATTAGGCATATAGATGGTGCACATATGTGCACACACACATGCATGCATGCACACCCACATAGAAAATACTTTTAAAAGATTTTTTAATGATGTTAGCATGTCAGGAATATGCTGGAATACACCACACACAACAACAACAACAACAACAAAAAACCTGTCACGGAGTTAAACACCCCCAGAAGGGAAGGCCTAAGGAAGTATTTTGAAAGGTTCACAGACGACTGAGCTTTCTCATCCTGGCCTAGCACACCATCCTCTTCTCCCATCATGCTCCTGCTATGGTTCCTTTTCTCTTCTCCCCAGCTTCCTCCCATAAGGGTCATGAAAGAGATAGCATGGGGCTGGGAGGAAGAACGACTTAACTTTTACATAGGATGTCCTACATTGGGCACCAAACTGGTGTGGGAACTAGTACTAGGGAGTTTCTTATCCCAGTTTGACTATATAGTTCCCAAATAAAAGACACAAAAACTTTTATATTTACAATAAAATTAAAAGCACTAGAGCTGGGTAGATATCAAACCTTTATGCTATCTTGTCTACTTCCCTGTCAATAACCACAAAATACTACTCCCGTGTCTCATCTGGGCTGCTCCTACAGGCCAGCCCTCATGGCCGTGTGCTCACAATCCCCCTACCACATGGCGACTTCCTTCCTCGACATCTCCTGGTCCCTGCTTAGGACCCCAAGCCAAGAAATCTTTGGCCCTGCCTATCTCTCTTCTTCCTAGTTGCAGGCATCCTTATTAACCAAGCAGGGATAACGTAGGGGGCAAGGTTTACAAAACAAAAGCTGGCATATGTGAGGATCTGCTCCTCTTGCAGCAACCAGATCTTAGCAGTATCAAACCAACCCACTACAGACTTCTGTTCTCTATGTCTCCTGCATCAGTGTGTCCTTGGCCACTTAGGAACCCAGTGACATTGATGGCTTTTCTCCGTTATGTACTACTAGCTCTTCCCACACGACCTATAGTGAAGGTCAGCCAGTCAGCCTATCATTAAAAGTACCTGGTTCAAATTGCAAAGACTTTCCTCACAGTGGTGAGGCCCCAGGCTCGATCCTCAAAACCAGAACAAAACAACTAAAAGAAGAAGAGAAACCAATTAGCAGCTGCAACGGGAAGTGGGCCCTGCCCACACCTCACTAAGGAGCTCCTGAATGCTTGATTGGCTCTGCTTCCAAATCTGAAACCTACGCACAGCTACCCTGTGATGTCTGCATTGCCAAACCCCAAAGGCCCTTTCGGGTCCTACTCCCCATCTGCCTCTGACAGGCCACCCCCCTGAAGTGCTCCTCCCAAGCTTCACAGGCCTTTTTGCCGTTTTTCTTCCTCTTTAACCAATGATTCACAGCCCTCACATGAGCTAAGAGTGGTTGGGGGTGGGGGGTGGGGGTGGCTTGCTTTTAACTCTCCAATGGACTCCAACTGCCAACTCCACTGTGCAGAGCCCAGCCCTTAAACCCTCTAGAACTGTGGCTTGTCTACATTTCAGGCTGTGTCCCAGCCTTGTTCATTCTAACCATCCTCATGAACCCTGGCTTCTCTATCTTTCAAAGCCTGTTCCTCTTAAAGAGGGCTCAGCATTTGCAGCTTCCTCCATCTTGGATACTGTTCCGCACAGGGTTCCAATGATTTCTTCATCAAAAAGCCCTGTGAGGACAGCAGCTTAGCCTTTTGTGACCTCTGTTGTGCCCCAGGATCTGGACAGGCATGTATGTGTAACAAATACTCATACATTTGCTTAACACTAGAAGAGAGAGTTTTATCTCACAATTTAAGGCCACAGTCTATCATTAAGGGGAAGCCAAGGCAGGAACTTATGAGCTAGTGGGAAGCCAAGGCAAGAACTTATGAGCTAGTCACGTCCCATCTGTGGTCAGGGGCAGAGGGCAATAGATGCACGCAGGCATCTCATTTGCTCCTATCCAGCTTCCTCCTCTCTAAGAGTGTTCATAAGCCCTGTCTATGGACTGCTACCATCCACAATGGGTTGGAACTTCAGTTAACAATCAAGACAACCCTCCAGGCCAGCTCTGAAACCCACATGATCTAGATAATTCTTCTCTTCCTAGGCGACTCTAGGTTTTGTCAAGGTGACAATTAAAGCTGATCACCATGGGGACTGAGCTGGTTAGAGTGTGTGTGTATGTGTGTGTGTGTAACTGAAGAAGTTTCAAGGCTCAAAGGCTTACACCACCAGGCAGCGGTGGCACACGCCTTTAATCCCAGCACTTGGGAGGCAGAGGCAAGCCGGTTTTCTGAGTTTGAGGCCAGCCTGGTCTACAGAGTGAGTTCCAGGACAGCCAGGGCTACACAGAGAAACCCTGTCTCAAAAAACCAAAACCAAAACCAAAACCAAAAAACAAAAAACAAAACAACAACAACAAAAAAAATTGAGTCGTGTAGAAAGAAAGAAAGAAAATGAAGCACCATGTTACTCCAGGTTTCTTTTAAGAACTCACGTCAGTCTTCAAGAAGAAAGTGGCAGCAAAGCCAGCCTGAGTACTTATTGTCAGGGTGAGCGGCTTCCCAGCCTTGGCCTGTGTGTAGATGAAGTAACACATTTACTTAAATACCCCCCCGAACAGGCAGCCAGCCGGCATCGGGGAGCTGCTGAGTCGGCAGCCCCAATCTTATACTTCAGTAACACCAGTGACTTGAGACAGCAAGCTGGGGGGGTCTCTGAATATCAAGGGCTTATTAGAACTCCAGGGAATTTTCTAGAACTCTATCTTTAGAGTCTTCATGGAAGTCAAAGCTCAGCAGTGAGTGAAATGAGTGAGGCAAGGAGACAGGAGTTCTGAGAGTGTAAGCAGGAGCAGATGCTCGCCTTTACACCTCGCTGCTTTAAAATCCGGCGCTGTAACTTTCCCCCAGCACCCCCTCATTTACAGAGGCTTCCATGACATTACGAAAAGGCACTTGAACAAAATGTTGAGACTCTGCAGCTGGGCATCATTATGCTTGGTTTAACCCTTGGTTTAAAAACCTATTTTAAAAAAAAAATTTCCCTTGAGCTCAAACTAACAAATATACAATGTGGCCTTAATGACGCCTCAATGTTCCAGGGTAAATGCCACCATTAAGCTAGGGACTTGGAACTGGTTTCTATTACTATGTGCTGAAAAAACTGGAATGTTTTACTGTTCCTCTGTAAATACCCTGGGGAACAGGGGTGTGGTTTTGGAAGATGGAAGTGACTTGAGGGAGTTTTATACACCACGAAGATGGAGGTCCCTTAGTGTAACAACAGGTTATTTTGGGGGAAGGAGCCAAAATCTGGAGATATACACAGTTTACTGATGTCCAGTAATGCTTACATTTAATATTCAACTTATTTTTAAATATATACATATATTTAAATTGAAATATAATCCTCTCTTCTTCACGGCTCTTTTCCTTTAACTGCTGTCAATTCATATACATATAAATGATAGATAGATAGATAGATAGATAGATAGATAGATAGATAGATAGATAGACGTAACCTGCTGATAGACCAGTATCACTCACAAGGCCATGACTCCAGGGATGACTACTTGAAAGTGGATAACCAATTTGGGGGCTTATTCCCCAGGGTGACTGAGTCTCCTTTGCTCAGCAGTAAATGAATTCTCCACTTTTGTTTGTTTTTTTTGTTTTTGTTTTTTCGAGACAGGGTTTCTCTGTATAGCCCTGGCTATCATGGAACTCACTCTGTAGACCAGGCTGGCCTGGGACTCAGAAATCCACCTGCTTCTGCCTCCCGAGCGCTGGGATTAAAGGCGTGCGCCACCACCGCCCGGCAGAATTCTCCACTTCTTTTTCGTTGTTCTATGCATTCTATTTTACTCTGCACAGGCTGCCCCTGAAGGTGTGGAGTTAGAAGTGAGTTACATAAACTTTAGTCTGTTTTCTTTTATTCCTCAGCTGCATGTGTAATAGCGGTGACTTCGGTTTTCTGGCCTTCTGTATGTCACAGTGCCACTCCCACAGTGACAAACTTCCCTAGTTTTCATTCTTTGAAACACCAGTTTCAAAGACTGATGTAACAAATGCATCACTTCAAGTTTAGACTTCTCTCACAAACAGATCAGTTGACTGATGGCAGTGCTCATTTTTAAATTAAAAAAAAAACTAAACAAAAATTGGGAAAATAATAACCCATTGAATTCTGATGACATCTGTTAAAGAATAGACGAAAAATGTGTTAAAAATATCAATCAATAAACATTGGTAGGGCTGTATGAAGAGCAGACAGAACACGCAGCTGTCCCCAGCAGGCTTATCCATGAGTGTCTGTGCCCCTGAGACCCAGCCAGCCAGCACCCTAACCCCTGGGCTCATCTGTGAGGGTCTGTGCCCCTGAGACCCAGCCAGTGGCCAGCATCCTAACCCTGGACCTCTCTGCTAACAGGAAGAATAATGTAAAACCCGGAAAAAGAGAAGAAGAACAAGAGACAAGAAGAGGGCAACCTCCAGGGAGTGAAACCCTGTTGTTCTGGTTCTCAAAGCTCTCAGAGGAGATGCCACAGTTAACAGCTAGAGTGACTGCTTCTAGTGTTGGGGAGACAGCAGCAGGCAGCCACAGCCCTGCCAGGATCAACTCACTCCACAGAGAAGACACCAGCCCTCGCATCTCGCTTCTCCAGCTCTCTTGGATGACAAGTGCCTGGCAGACAGGAGGCTTCACAGAGAGGGTGTTGAGCACCACTGTAACCCCAGCTCCCACATGTATTCCTGACAGTGCATAATTAGCACTCAAAACACGATCGATCCATCTTATCAAAGATCCACAGACATACCGATAGAAGTGATACGATACGATACTGATACTTATCTCTACCTCCTCCCTGCCCCCACTGGTGGTAAGGACAAACACTTGAAACCAGTCTGCTGCAAAGTATCAAGTGGGAATGTGTGACACCTAACCCAGCCACCTGCAGAGAGGGCAGACTGAACTGCCAACTGCCCAAACGCTGACTAGAGAGGCTGTGAGGTACAGGACAAAGAATGGCGTGTTCACTGCCTCCTGCTGCACTTTGTTGATGTCGACTCCTTCCTATCCAAGGAGGAGGCGCTGCCAGCCTGAGAAAGCCACTGCTGTCACTTTTGCCCTTCCCCCATGTGCTGAGAACCTTGCCATCAGCACAGAGAAGAGAGATCCAGAGAGCAAAGATAGCAAATGTCTCTAGAGCTGACAGACAGACAGGAGCTACACATATACCTTCAATCCTAGCACTTATGAAGCTGAGGCAGGAGGATCTCTGCAAGTTCAAAGCCTGCCTGGTCTCGAATGAATGAATGAATGAATGAATGAATGAATGAATGAAAGAAAGAAATTAATAAATAGGACATAAGTTAAAAGCAATCAGAAATATTAGAATAAACAGAGTTAGGAAAGACTGCTCTGTAAGAAATGAGTGGGGGTACCCGACCAGTTCTGCTGCAGGCCACAGCAGTGAAGTCAAGTGAAGCCCACTTCCCACCCCACCCTCATATCCCTCAACACTGCATATGCTACAGCTATGAAGATGCTCAAGAAAGACAGATGCCTGCTGGGCCTCAAGGGTGGTGAGGGAAGAGCTGAGGAGGAGAGAGAGAGGTTGTCAAACGTCTGCTACAGCAAAAGTAGCAATGAAGCTGCAAAAGGGAAGGGAAGGACCAATCTTTGCATTGAAATAGATAAAATAAAAGGGAAGGGGGGGGGTTCAGGGCCAAGATGGCCATCCTAGCAACAGAGACCCAGCCACAGCACCCAGGGACACCAGAAACGAAGCTGGGTTGGCCTCGTGAAGAACATAAGCACCTGCCCACACTCCTGTTGCCTTTCCTGGGCAACCAGAGTGTTATGATCTGGGGATTGGTTTATAAACTCAATTCTTTAGTAACTCTAGAGACAGTGTTTTTTTTTTTCAAAGAGGGAATCTCCTGAATATGTCAGGGCTGAAA
>JADRCD010197052.1:0-36050 GCA_019843815.1 Montemys delectorum | reverse complement strand
TATATGTATATATATATATATATATATATATATATATATATATATATATATACAACCCCAACCCAAATAAAGGTATGCACACAAGCTAGGATAGCTAAGAGAGCTATTTCCTTGAAGATTGTTGGAGAAGACCTTCATCCAAAAGAGCTGTGTCATTAAGATTTCAGGCTCAGCTTCACCATTACAGCCTAGTGTGCAGTGGCATCTGTACATCCTGAGAGGGAGAAGGCAGAGGATGCAGAACCACAGCTACACACTGACATGCACACCACAATACAATTTCTCTTATAGATCTTCAATTAGTTTTATATTTTTCTGTTTCAGATTCAATGCTATTAAGGTTTCTTAGTTAATTTTATGACAGGTGTAAATTATCTTTTCAAATTTTTACTCTTTTATTTTACATGCCTTGTATGGAATTCTTTTAACAGTATTTAAAAATCCAGCACAATATTTGTGTTCCATAAGATATTAAATGGGAAGATTGGGATAGAAAATCACTTTCTTCACATTATACAAATAAACTACTCTCCTGTCTCTCAATATGATGTTTTCTGTGTGATATATACACATGCACATATACTCAGACAATAACCTTGTCTCCTGAGTTTCATTTTTTTGCATATTTTTAAAAATTTTACTATTAATGCAAGCTAAATTTTGCAAAATACATTCTCTACAACTAATGATATGTTTTTTATTACTTAAAGGACAGAAAATTTTATAAAACATCTTTGTAAAACCATTGTGAAAAGAGGCATTGTTATAATATGATCCAATCTTGTTGAAGCCTCTTTGAAGCTCACTGAAAATGTATTGAATGTTTAAAGAATTACAATTCTTTCTTTTTAATCTTAAGGATTTCCTCTATTGTCTGTGATTGATTTGATGCCAGAATAAATGTTTTGCAGAAGCATGGATTTAGGGTTCCCTTCAGACACACATGTAAAATTTCAATATATTATTGGATTCCTCCATGTGTAGTCTGAGAGAAATGCCTAACTCAGCAAAAAGTGATAGCAAAGACCAAGTTCTGGTGTTTTGAGTGTGATCCTAGGCTTGCAGCTGGCCTTTACTAGTAAGAGTAGGGAATAATAGTGTGCCAGACTCACTGATAAGTCTAAAATGATGTTCTGTGATCCTACTTGCTTTCTTGAACTTTTGTTATTTAATGAAAATATACTTTCAAGGTAACTTGCTGTTCTAAAAAGGATAAGAGACATAAAAAACATAGTTGGTCCTTCTGACTGACAGATGTTCACTGAAAAACACAGCTGTCCCAGACCCTGCAGCCTTTCTTAACTTTGGTCAGAGAAGCTTAGCCAGATGAACTCAGTGAATTTTTGAAAATAATGTTTGTTACATTATGCTACTAAGATATTGTGGTTATGTATATGCAACATTATGGTAGGGCAGCTGATCTACTCAGAGAGATTTGTATTTTGGGAAATAAATATATGGTTTAAGTAGAAAACAAAAACAAAAACAAAAAACCCTTTTTTATGATATATTATTTTGTGATATAATTTAATTAACTTATATGTTTAAAGTAATTTTGAAGCCATGATCATAGAAGAAAATGGTCTCATTTACTTGTTGACCCTCCTTCTCCTAGCACTCCCCCCAGAAGACATAATGTGGCTACAGAAAAAGCATAGATAATCTAGTAGTATTTCTTCTCCTGGTTGCCCAAAATGCAATTTAGCAATTTGTTTCATAGCTTTTTTAAGTAGTAGCAATTTATTACTTCAAATGTCCCCATAACAATTAAATATAAGAGGGAAGACAAAAGAATGTGCAAAATGAATGTAATTTGTTTATAAACAGATAGTCTTGTAGAGCTCAGGAATAGAGCACATATAAAATTTAGTACCACAATACAGACAGCTGACATTGTGCCATAAATTCTTTCAGAGAATTTTAAATTCTATAAATAGTTCCTGTGCATCTGGTTTAGTTAATTGTCTCTTTTAATTATGCTGTGGCCCAATGTTTAAATCCCATGAGTGTCTGTGTACTGATTTGCAGGTAGAGAGTCTTAGAGGAAACTGGCATTTGGAGATCTTGGAAGACAGGTTTGAAAAGGTTTATACCTTGAGACAAAAATGTTAGGGAAGCAGTTATCAAACAAGATGGGAACAAACACAGGAACCAAATATAAAATACAGGAGCACAGGAGCAGAAGACTCCACTAGGGGAACTCCCTGGGTTGTTTACATTATGCTTAATTTCTTACAAGTTTTGCCAAAAGAATGTTTTAGAAAAGAAAAAAGGTTTAATAATAACTTTGTTTAAAGGGCTCTGCATATAAATAAGTAATGTTGTCTATGATAGCATGATAAATTTTAGTCTTATACTTTCCAAAGAATTCACTCTATAAACAAATTTGCTCAAGTGAAATTGTCCTTCAAATGATGATTAAATACTCAAATTATTCTTGTTGAAATAATGTCATTGAGGAAGATATAAACAAAAGGAACAACATTCACGAAAAAGAAACTTGTTTTCTTCGAGGCTTCAAGGGATTTAGTTTTACATGTTCCTATAAGAGTTAAAAATGCTCTACAGTTTTGGTCCCTCAATCTAATTGCTATCAAATTCCAAATACCAACATCATAGCCTCAAACCAGACTGATTAAAAATCTAGACAGAACATCTTCTCTAGATCATATCACATTTGTACAGTACAAAACTTTTAGTGAAAGGAGAAATGTCCAGTTTTATTGATGACATATAGCAAAGTTTAATCAAGAGACTACCAATGGGCAAGAACCACAATCGCTGCCACCTTCCCCAAAAAGATTAGGAGATCTGGGTGTGATGTGCTTGTAAATTGCACTTTTCTTTCTTCCTTCCTTTCTTCCTTCCTTCCTTCCTTCCTTCCTTCCTTCCTTCCTTCCTTCCTTTCTCTCTCTCTCTCTCTCTCTCTCTCTCTCTCTCTCTCTCTCTCTCTTTTCCTTTTGCTTCTCAGATACATTTATTAATGCCACATTGTAAATGGTACTTAGTTAAGTGTGCAGTGATGTTCTATGTTCTCATTTAACACAGCTTGCTTAAGTTTAGCTGACATATTAGTCTTGAGTGGATTCAGGAAGCAGTTAGTGATGGTCATGGGTAGGTGCAGAACTGGAGCTTTACTTCTTTTATCAGCACTCCTGATTTTATAAACGATGAGGGTCATTAACCATATTCTTACCTAAATTTCCCGGTAAACCTGGGTATAGTAGGGTTTTGTGGGGACCCAGACATTCTTAATAAAGCTTTGAAGCATCTCAGCAGGACTAAGGCCACAGGCAATAGCAGATTCTGCAACAGAATGGGAAAGGCCGCAGAGCATGCTGGCCTCGCACTTTCTTTCTTAAAGCAAGCTTCTCCCTGGTGTCATAACAGCGGCAGCAACAAGAAAAAGCAACACAGGACACACAAACTGAAGACAAAGATTTGCACAATCCTATCAAAGATAAAAAACAAGTCAGAATCAACAACAAACCTGGGCATAAGAGAGCCGTTAAAGCAGAGGGTAAACAGCTCACACATGTTGCTGCCTCAGCACATTAGCAGGGAACATTGGAGCCATGAGCAGAACAAGTGTCAATAGTGAGTAGCATACTTAGCCCACACTAGAGTCCAAGACAAGAAATATGTAAATATGTAAAAATATCTATTCTGCATGACCATCCTCTAGAATTCTCCCAGGGTGATGATCTCAGGCTTTAGGCAGAATTCATTTACCCTAAAAGAAATCTGTTTTACTCTGAATGTTTTTCAATTAATTTGGGTAAAACCCTCCTATACTATCAAGAACAGTCCCTAGATGTAAACTACATCTATAAATGCTTTCACAGGAATAACTCTTTTAGACTTTGATATAATTGCATATAATAGCTTATCTAAAAGACATAGGAAACTAACCATTAAAATCTACAATCATGATATCCTTTCCATTTATTTAATTTTCTTCCTAAATTGATAGCTTTATATTTCACATGAAGTTTGAGTTGACTTTTTGAACAGTTTGCTTTTTTTTCTATGCAATTCATTTTACAGGTGTGATATGAGGATTTTTAATAAATTGTATATTATGACAGTTATTATCACTATACAGAAAAGCAATTTTAATATAATTATATTGAACCAGCCACATTTTTGAGAAATACATTTTCATAAAAAATTATTTTTCTGAGGGTGGCAAGCAGGTGCATCATGTATTTTTGTATTCTAACATTTTTCTTATATAAAGAGACATTAAGTGTTTAAATGTGACAGGTGCATTTAGATGCCATTAGACTTATCCTAAACAGAGACAAAACTACACAAAAGAAATTTTTGTTGGAACTCTTGAATCTTTTTCATGATTGCTTTCCATTGAATTTTTGCATGTGTAACAAGATGTAAATAATAAAACTAATGATGTTCTAGAAAGGTGGCAAGATTTAGATTGCTCCAAACACTTTATAAAGCTAAATGGCACAGAAGGCTGGTGATGAGGCTAAAGATGGAACGACATCTGTGAACATCAGCCAAGGATGAAAACAAAACAAGAACAAAACCCACAATGTAAAAACTGGACTTTTAGATTCTCCAGTAAGACTCAGTTGTCCACATGGATATTTCTACTCATTATATCTTATTAGTCTCTGGTAGAATGATCTCTTTCTTCTTTATTGTTTTCCTATGATATTTCCCTTATGCTAGGAGAATGTAGTTAAATGCCCCAGATTTGAATTTTCCAACAACAGTTTGAAAGTATCTCCATACAATTCTAAAAATTAGATTTTATTTTTAAAGAAAAGACATGGTAAACACTATGGATTATATATTAAAATGTTATTTTGTTTTCATTACAATTTTTCAAAATTATTGAGAGAATATTCAATTTTTATTGTTTGTACAATAGTGTATTTTCTAAAATACATAGTTCCAGATAGCCCTATCCAGGCTCCTGGGAGAAAAAAAATTATCAGTTTTTTATTCAATTGTAAGCCATGTGAGCAAACTCATACACTAGTTTAAAAAAAAAAATGCTATAGTGGTAACCGATCTCATTCTGATTGAATTTGAATCTCACTCCATAGTATGGAACTCATCACTGATATTGTAAACCTTGTCAAAAATCCATGGCATCAAAGGTCATAGGTTCTCAGAAGCAACTAAATAACATTTCTTAGTTCAATCAAATGGTGTCAAACTGCCTTCTAAACACTTAGATTTACATCTGTAGATAACTGCTACTCTTAGCCCTACTAAAAGCAGCCTCTTTTTCTGATGAATGCAGACACATAGTTGACCAAGGTACTGAAAGTAGGTGATGAATGAATGTTGGTACTTAGGACAGATATTCATATCATCTCCTCTAAGGCTCAGGAAACAATGAGAAGATGGGACAGAGAGAACATAAGAGCAAGGAGAAAGGAGAAGGGCTGTGAAAATGCCATCATCTTGGTAAGACAGTCACTGTATTCAACAGCTCAAAGCAGCTGCAGATGCCTATACTGATTTGTACGAGAGTATCCCATCCTTTATTCCAGTAAACTGGCACAAATGGAGGAAAGACTCAGAGGCCCCACCCCTTACTGTTGACCGATTAGCCATTGATAGATTAGTGAGAGGGAAATCATTACCTTCAGTTGTACAGCCACTGTTGTCCCCAGTGGGCTTTAAGGGATAGTTTTAACCCAGTGGTCACACAAATGAACCTGCCTAAACTAAATGGGGTCACAAGACTTTAAATGATGAATTTAGGGTTAATCTGGCTAGGATGGGAATGGGTTGGGATTGTTGATGAGGTAGACGAGAGCAGCCAAAATGCGTCATAGATGTGTATCAAATTATCAAGGAACAAATAAAGAAACAAACAATTGGGGAATATTTTTGTTTTCCTGGAGGAATTTGGACAGGATATTAAAAAAATGGATTGTCCAAACTAGCTCATTATTAAGTTGAAGAAATATTCTTTGTACTTAGTATGTTCTTGAGGCCTTGAGGTTGAGTTTAGTTTTAAGATTTGAATATGTGACTCATAGCTACAGATAATAGACAAGCTTATGACCAGGAAAGTAAGCCAATCTGAATACTAAAGTGTGGTGGTTTGTATATGCTTAGCCCAGGGAGTGGCAATACTAGGAGGTGTACCCTTGTTGGAGTAGGTGTGTGACTGTAGGTGAGGGCTTTAAGACCATCTTCCTAGCTGCCCAGAAGCAAGTATTCTGCTAGCAGCCTTCAAATGAAGATGTAGAACTCTCAGCTACTCCTGCACCATGCCTGCCTGGATGCCACCATGCTCCTGCCTTGATGATAATAGACTGAACCTCTGAACCTGCAAGATAGCCCCAATTAAATGTTGTCCTTATCCTTCCCATATTCAATCATCAAATCCAGACAGTATTGTGGATGCCAGCAAGTGCTGGCTGACAGGAGCATGATATAGCTGTCTCCTGAGAGGTTCAGACAGTGCCTGACTAATACAGAAGTAGAGGCTCACAGCCATCCATTGGACTGAGCACAGGATCCCCAATGAAGGAGCTAGAGAAAGGACCCAAGGAGCTGAATGCACTTGCAGCCCCTTAGGATGAACAACGATATGAACTAACTAGAACCCTCAGAGTTCCCAGGGACCAAACCACCAACCAAAGAGTACACGTGGTGGGACTCAAGGCTCCAGCAGCGTATGTATAGCAGAGACTGGCCTAGTTTGGTCATCAATGGGAGAAGAGGCCCTTGGCCCTGTGAAGGTTCTATGCCCCAGTGCAGGGGAATGCCAGGGCCAGGAAGCGGGAGAGGGTGGGTTGGTGAGCAGGGAGAGGGGGGAAAGAACAGGGTTTTTTTTTTCTTGGAGGGGAGACCTGGAAAGGAGATATCATTTGAAATGTAAATGAAGAAAATATCTAATAAAAAACTACCTTGGTCATGGCATCTGTTCACAGCAGTAAAACCCTAAGACATGAAGCTGGCAGGAATCCCAACTGGCGGAAATATAGGGAATCCCGCTGATCTTGACTCAGGATGGGGATGTTTCTTGGAAATAAGTCTTAAAGAGACATTTCCTGAGTAGCTTTCTAAGTGATGACAGTACCTAGCAGTCTCAGAAGAGGTTGTCCCAACTACAGCTCCTATGGCAATCATCCATTCCTCTTCACTTCTGCATTGAGTCTGTCTTACAACACCTTACTAGCCAAAACGATATTGAAAGTTCCCCAAATTACTGCAATGCAGATTTAAAAATATGATGTACTGGTCAATGTATTGTGGGCCGTTAATTGGGATCAATCATATAAGGCAGAGATAGCAAATTTTAGTAAACAGGTATCTAAATATAACTAAACTTAGGATTAATGATAGTTTTTCGGTCTAACTAATATGTTTTCAATTGATACAAGCAGGTATCAACAAAAGCACAAATAAAATTGGTTAATCTTAATAACCAGAAAATACAGATAAAAAGAAAAACAAATGTAACAGACAGTATCAAATTAGCATGTTAGTCTCTGAAATGATATCCTTCTTTCTCAATCCATTGCATCTTTTTTGTCTTCATATATTTTCTCCCTTTATCTCTCTAATATACCTTTTCTTATCCCTGTGTCTTATTTAATCTCCCTCCAATCCCAGCCTGTATTCCCACAGGTTTATAATGGTGTGTGACAAATCACCTACACCTTTGCTGATAGAGGCTTGTGCGGCTGTAGGGAGCCCTCCTTCCGCCAACTGAAAACAACAAAATCATTAGATTCTATTTTTCAAATTATGCCCCTCTGCCTCCTGCTGCTGTAATCTGATACGGAAGATAGGAGAGCCCTGCTGCCCTGGCATAATGAAGTGGCAGACTCTAGCAGCGGGGGTCTCTGACAATATCAATTTCAATGCTTTTAAATAAACACACCTCACATGAAAGAAATCTAGCACTTTTCACAAAAGAGCCATCCAAACATTTGCTGTGTATCTGCAGTACTTGCTCTGGCTCTTCTGAAGAAAGAAGAAAAATGGCAGACACTCCAAGTGGCCTCTCTGAAAAAGAGAATCACCTGTATGAGCAGGCTTTTTCGATGAAAAGAGTGGAGGACAAAGAAAACAAAGCAGAAAGAAAAGCTGACAACTGGATAAAACCTTAGAGAGGGCACTATCTGTCAGGAAAAACCATGGGATTTTCAGGAGGCAAAACAGGCATCCAGGAAACATGTGAGAGAGTGGGGAGGTGCTGCTCTATGATGGTGGTTATTAAGAAGCACATTCAAAAATTTGACTTCATGTATATTTTTCTAATTGCCAACATTAATAGTTCCACTTTTAGCTTCACAAGGTCTTCTCACAGGAATAATTAGGTCTATAAGACCTAATGCTTCCCTTGCTTATCACACATGAGGCTTAAATAATATACTTTCTATGATAAAGTTTACATCCAAAATATAATCCTAGGACCTATTTCCCATTTTAGAGCTATTTTCTCTTCCCATTGTTTGTATCGATACATTTGAATTTTTCACAGTTCATTATATTAAATAGCCTTTGTCATACATAAGTAAAGTGTGAGAAAAGTACAAATGATTATATATAGACAATAGCACAGTCCTACTTCTGTGTACATGTTAAACACACACACAGGCATTATGCTAAAAGTAGTTTTCTTTATAGTAAAAAAGCATGCATAAATAAATTAATTCAAGACAATAATTAAGGAATTTTCTTCAATATTTATCAGTTCCTGTATTAGTTATGTTTCTTATTGTTATGACAAAACACCTGCTCAAAGCAATTTAGGAAGGAAGCAATTTATTTTAGCTCAATTTGAGGAACCATTCATCGTGTCAGGGAAGACTGAGGATGGGACTGTGAGGCAGCTTATCATATTATACCCACAATCATGAAGTGAAAAGAAGTGTACGTGAGATCTCAGCTAACTTGCTCTTATTATTCAGTCTCTTACCCCAGCCCAGAGGATGGCATTATCCACATTCATGGCAGGTCTTCTTGTCCTGTTAAGTAAATACCTCCATAGTCATATCTAAGGGATGGGTTTTATGCGGATTCTATATCCCTTCAAGTTGGCAATGAAGACTAACTATCACAGAAACGGCAATGAAACTAAAATTTATTTATTTGAGTTGGAATGTAATTCAGCTGATAAACTGCTTACTTCTCATACATAAAGCCCTGGGTCCATCCTTATTACGTCATAGAATGGGTGAGATGATACACCTCTATAGTCCCAGTATTTTATAGTTAAAGGCAAGAAAGATAGAAAGTGCAAACTTATCCATGGGTGCATTGTAGGTGTAAACTAAACCCAGACCTATTCACTTGGGCAAAAGCTGTAGAATTGGAAATTGCTGCTAGAAAGACTCTGCTGAGATCAAAAGATGGTTCACACTCCTCCTTTGCCATTGATGTTGACCTTCCTCTCCTTACCCCTAAAGACTGAGCATAGGAGGAATTCAGATGTCAAAAGAAAACATTCAGAATACCAACAGCCCAGCATCACAAGGAAGATCATTGAAGGGTGAGTAAGAGTTAATAATGATACATTATGAAACACACATACATACATGCATATGCACACATGTCCATCTACCAGTTCCTTCCTGAGAAGTTCCTGTGATTTCATTTTGCCTCAAAACATTCTAGTGTGGTTAACAAATTACAGGACAAGTTTAAAGAGAAAGCTGGATTTGTTGTTGTTGTTGTTTGATTGTTTGCTTTCCAAAGTTGAGTCAAATAAATCTTCTAGTGGTGATAAGCTTAAATGATAGCCATTCAAGTCCCACATACTCCTCCTTACATTATCAGTTGGCATATGAGTTCCCACATATGTTATCTGGGCTAGTTTTATGAAAATAGTAAAGGGGACCTTTTGGGAATCCTGGGATGTATTATTGCAAGCCTTTTATTATCTGCCTGAAGTCTGGAACAGGTTCGTTCATAGACAAGTCTTTGTTACTGTGATCACTGCCAAGCTAAAGATGTCTGAGAAAAAGCCACACAAGTAAGAACAGGTTTATTTTACCTCACAGTTTGAGAGTATTGTCTGTTTGAGTAGAAAGTCAGAGTAGCAGGAATATGAATGGCTGGCCACACTGAATCAGCAGTCAGAGAACAGAGTGTTGGATGTTGGTATTCAGTTCACCTTACTCTTTTCCATTTCCTCTAGGACCCCAGCACATAGAATAATGCCTGCACCAATCCAGTTGGGTATCCCCATTTCAGTTAAACCTATAAAAGTACCTTACAGATAGACCCATATATTTTTGGCCTACGCAGTTCTAAATCTCAACCATTTTACAATCAACATTTATTATCATGAGACACTCCCTCTCAGAAGCCAGCCTATCATACTTTGAGATGATTGAGCAGCATAAAGAGGTTGTGTTGAGGTGCCATTAGTTGATAACTTAATCTATTCTACACATCAATAGAAAGTTAATAGAGTACTCCAGAATAAAGCAATAGTTTCTGTGACTGAGATCATTAAAGCTATCTGTCTTAGTTTGGGTTTTATTGCTAGGAAGAGACATCATGACCAAGGCAACTATTATAAAGGGCTGACTTACTGTTTCTGAGGTTCTGTCCATTATCATCATGGCAGGAAGCATGGTAGAATCCAGGCAGGCATGGCGCTTGAGAACCTGAGAATTCTATATCTTTGTGGGGCAGTGTAGGGCAGTGGTCTGTTCAGACAACTTGGGCTTAGTCAAGTAATGGCCTTGAACCCTGGAGCCTCACTGAGCAGTTTTCTGCTTGCAGGAGACGGAAGGAGCTCGGCTATAACTCCTGAGTCTTTGGCTCCTGCTTCAGTCACAACCCCTCGAAGCTGCCCCTGAAGGAGATGTATGCCCTATCAGGCGTACAATGCCCCAAGCTCCCAGCATTCTAGCTGGACCCTATCCCCAGTCATCTGACCACAGCCAGACATGCCACATCTCATGCAATATAAGGGACGGTTTGCCCCCTCCTTGCTCTCTTGCTCTTTGTCTCTTCTCTTGCTCTTGCCATCTTTCCTTTCTTGCTTTCTTCCTCTCCTGTTCTTTGTTCTTTTCTCTTGCCTTCTTTCTCTCTTGCTTTCTCCTTTCTCCCCCACCCGCCTCGTTTTCTTTTCCTCTCCTTCCCCTCCTTCCCTTCTCTATACTTGACCCGTCTATTTTCTCTTTCCTATAATAAATATAAATATACATTGCCTCCCTTTTGACTAATGTGACCTGCCCACAGGCCTCAGCTCCAGGGTGAAAGAGAGACCCTGGCCACAGGAGCAGCCCCAATTGGTACAACATATCTGTAGTGAGTTTATTAAACTGAATAAATACAAACCACTTTGTATATCCTGCTGTAAGCCACTGATTAAAGTTAGAGTGCATCATTTACACCAAAGTGAATTGTGGAGATGTATCTTAGACTTGCAAAATAATCTATAAAAAAAATGGCTTAGCGGGGCAGTGTTGGCACACACCTTTAATCCCAGCACTTGGGAGGCAGAGGTAGGGGGATTTCTGAGTTTGAGGCCAGCCTGGTCTACAGAGTGAGTTCCAGGACACCCAGGGCTACACAGAGAAACCCTGTCTCGAAAACAAACAAACAAACAAACAAACAAAATGTCTAAGTGTCAGGGTAGAGATGTACCCTGTCATGAAAATTAATAGGTATGAAAAGATATTGATGTAGTTTCTTTTCCATTACATTTAAGCACTTAAATATTTACAGATTACAAGAGGTGGAAATATATCTCCATAAGAACCCTGTACAACAGCCTGGCATGTTGCATGTGCTTATAATCCCATCATTGACAATGCAGAGGCAGGAGAATTCCTGGCGCTTACTGATTACATGTGGGGTGATCAAGGTCATGGGCTTATGTACCTGGACATTCATGTATGCAAATATAATTTAAAAGATTTTAATTATGTTTTTTATCACAATGATAATGACTTTTTCCATCATCACATCTACAATGTTATGTTAACCTCACAGCTACCAAAGTTTCCCATTGTTCAAAGTTAAATATTGTGTGTTTCCATTTGTTCAGGTTGGACTATATCCATTCAGGAAACAAGGCAGCTACAAGATTCAATGAGACTCAGTTTACCCAAGAGAGGCGAAATCTTGAATTTGGATCAACCTTGGCTTCATATCAGATTCCCCTGTGCAGCCTTTAAAAGTCCCATTGCCCCTCCAGAATCCCATACAAATCAAATCTGCATCTCTTAAACAGAAACCCAGGCATTAGTATTTTTCAAAAGGCCCAAGTAATTCCTTATGTGCTACTCTTGTGTGCTTGAGCACCAGTAATCTATAGAGTGAGATAACCAGAGGCCATGGGGGATCATTTTATCAAGTTCCAGAACTCAGTCTTCAATATTCCCAGCCTTTCCTATGGCTTTCCCTAGCATGCAAAGCATAGCTGATGAGGATACTAATTACAAAATAGTCAGAATTAACAAGCTACATGTGAATATGATATGAGCGATCCAAGGGATAAGTGTGTCTTATACTATTAAGGCATCTTACATTCTGAGTAATAAATATTTCACAGACAGGTGGTCCAATAAATTTAAATACAAGAAGAAATATGAAGAAAATTTCAAAAGCAAGTGTATATTACTACTTTTATTTGCTTATTTATGTTTTCCTAATGGAGATGGTAACTGCACGAGTGTGAAAGGGAGCCTGGGGAAAGAAAGAAAGAAAGGGAGAAAGGGAAAGTTAGCATTAATCTCTCAGTGTTGAAGTAGTCAAGGGTTCCAGCACGAGCTAATTTTCAGCCTATAATATAGACAGACAGATACAAGAGTAAATGCAAATGTGGTTTCACATGTATTACTAGTATTATTACTCACATTGGCAACCTCAGTGAGTAAGGACAATGAAGAAACAAAGGTATTTGAGAAGAAAACACACCCAGGGCCCATACGTCAGCTTCTCAATAAAAATTTTTAACCAACAGAAGCAGAGTTCAGTGAAGAAGTAGTCTATTCCTGCTGTGGGGCATGGGAAATTCAGCATGATCATGGGAAAGTGGAATACCAGGGAGGATGGATATGCTCTGAATATTAAGGGCTCGGGAAATGAGCAGTGATAAAGAAAACAACCATAAAGACTCTTTAATGGCCACAGTTAGAGCAACTGAAGAAATAGCAGAACACTTAATCATGACCCAGATTATGATGTGAATGTCCAAATCCATTCTAATGTTACTAAATGACTGAATAGCTAACTAGGCTCCTATGAATTTCTTTTCTCATCTAAGAGTCACTTTAATATGTTCATTACCTCCCAAAGAATCAGACTCTCATAACCAGACACACACACACATACACACACATATATACACATACTCACACATACACACACATATATACACACACTCACACACATACACACACACATACACACACACATGCATACACACATACACACACATACATATATACACACACATGCATACACACATATACATATACACACATATGCATACACACATACCCATATACACACACTCTCACACACACATATACACATATGCAAATATATGTACACAGTTGAAGAGAAGTCTGACCTAGTAACTCACTTCTAATAGGTACAAAGACACACCTTCAACAAATGATGAAGCTTATTCTCAGTGTTGTCCTGGACACAGTTTCTGGTACTGTGTGGGGAACAGGGGCTGGGCCTTAGCTCTTTTCTTGTGAGCCCATAAATCCAGTGTAACAGAAACACAGACATGCTGTAGGTAACTTATCAGTACTCCTCAAAATGTAAGGGCAGACATAACAAGAAAAGACTGAGAGACTAAGAGATGGGTATCCTGGTGAAATGTCAATGTAGCTCTTTGTATTGACTTCTAGAATGGAACAGCAGTGGCTAAAATATCTATGAAACTGAAAGTAAGTTTGCAGCTTAGATGAAAGTGAGGAGGAAAAGTTAGTTTCTTAGTTTCTCAAATGTATTTAGGGATGTGTGATATTAGCAGTGAGGTAAAAACATCTCTGTGCCATCTTTTTAAAAACCGTTTTTCTAAGAAGAAAAAAAAAATCTCAAAGGTGTCTACAATGATTCCTGACTGTAACCATATTATTCAGGAAACTAAGGCAGAGAGAGAGTTCAAGACCACCCTTATGGCACAGTGAGACCCTGCCTCTCATCATAACCACCATCACCACAGCTTTTTAAAACAAAAGCTCATTTAAAATACATACTAAAGAATAAAGTATTCCTCTAAGTTAGTGGTTCTCAACCTTCCTAACACTGAGACCCTTTAATACAGTTCCCCCTCATGTTTTGGTGATCTCCAGCCATAAAATATTTTTTCTAGTTAATTTACTGTGATGTTGCTGCTGTTACAAATCATAATAAACATCCGTGTTTTCTTTTTTTCCCCCAGTGGGATCAAAAATCACAGGTCAAGAACTGCTACTCTAAGTGCTACAACATGGATAAAAGGTTGTGCTTTCATAGACACAGGCCTTTTTCCTGTTATTAAAAAATTATTTTCAAATAAAGACAATGTGACTAGAGCTGTTTATCCCATGAATAAATCAGACAGGGAAAGTAAAAGCTCATTTAAATCAGTTCTGTCTTACCCACCCTGTGCTATTACGTTAATCTGAGTCTAAGCACATAACCACCAAGGCAAAAATTCTATTGTGTAAATTATCTTTTCTTCACACACATTTATTAGATGGAATTATATTTTTCTCAATACCTTCTGAAACTGATTTCATTCTGCCATGTTATTTCTTTGGACAAAAAAGGAATTCAGTTTAATATTGCCCTCCTTCTAGTAAATGGTTCTTCTATGAAATTTCATTTAGGTTTTAGAATTCAGCTATGTTAGAAAATATTTGAAAAAAATGGTGCTTCAATTTTATTTGAGCTATAATCCTAGTAAACCACAATGGACCTAAGGCTTGAGTGACAGAAACTGCTGTATCGAATGTAATTCCTTGCTTCCTCAGAAGCTGAACAGGGAGCTAGAGAGCTTGATGGGCTCTTGGATAAGTTACAGCGAAAGGATCCTGTAACCAAAGACTTTTTGAGATTCATCCAGTCATAACAAATTCACGATGCAGTGTTAGAGGAATCATTTCTTTCACAAATGGGATACAACAAAACAGTCAGAGGCTTTATCTTTGTTCTGTGTGTACATATATGTGAGTTCTCTAAATTCTGTATCCATTTTCATCAAACTCTTTTGATCACTGCTGTTGACCTCCTTTCCCTCTGCCTCCTCTTCCCCACATTCTCTCCACTTTCTTTCTTCATTCTTTCCTGTTCCAGTGTCTTCTGCATCCTAAGCAAGTGTCATAGCTACACCCCCCAATTGCCTACATTTTGTAAAGTTTTAATTTGGGACAGTCTTGAGGTTCTGTTACATGACCCTGTTGGGTCTCTTTTCTGAGTCAGCACTCTGTGTAGCCGTATTAAAGGAATGTGCCAACTTGATGCCTCTTTTGAAATAAGAGAACCACATTCTATTTTCTAATAGGCAAATATTTGCTAGAGAATAAGATTAGGAGGGAAATGACTCAGCAGTGAACAGTACATTTCTCAGCAGCTGCCTTCATAAATAGCTCTGGTTAATTTGGTGATTCCCTGAGAATCCAACTTTCCACAATTTCAGACAGAATCCTCCTGTCACAACTGTGAATGTTTTGAATTTAAAAAGAAAATAAAAACCTGAGCATGTCAGCCCATGCCTATAATATGAACCATGGAGAAGGAGAGGCAGGGCCTTTGTGAATTTGAGGCCAGGGATCTACAAAATCAAACTGAAGCAAGCCTGATCTACAAAATCAAACTGTCTCAAAAGCCAAACCAAACCAACCAAACAAAGAATATTGTAACTGGGAAAGGAGAAGGTACTAAAATTCAAAAGAAATCTACTGTTATTTCCTCCTGGATTAAGTTTCTCAGAGAGGAACTAGAGAGCTATTCAATCAAAAAGTTAGAAAAGCAGTATATAGTACATGGATACTAAAAATTTAAGTCTGTAGTTGACAAAGTCAGTGTTGTCTAGAAGCTTCTTAGGAATAGCTGAATGACAAAAAATCCAATCTGAATTTTTTATACATTGATCTAGTAATAATCCATCCCATAAAATTAAGCATTATAATTACCTAATATTTGTTTTTCTGGCACAATTCCTTCTCTCAGCTAATGCAGACTGCCCCACATTTTCACCTCATATAGTAACTATAAATTGTTCCTCTTTCCTCATGATGCCCCATTGAAATCTTTAGTAGCATCTATATGATACATTTCAACACTAAATATTACCATTTGGGTGAGCAAATGGGGCCTTTCTCTCAAGATGCCCCCTTTACCACAAGTCCTGGGCTTTTATTTAAACACTGCCATTTTTCTGGTCAGAAGATTTCATCAGGAGCAAAAATGCTGGCCCAGAAGGGCACACAGAGACAAAGAATAGACTTCTGTCCAGGCAGTTGTATTTCAGTCCTTCCCCTGAGGCCTACATGCCATCCCTACTTTCCTAACCATAGTGACCCAACCAGGTACTCCCATGGATCTTTGGAATTCACAACTTTGCAGCCAACCCAAGAGCTCTGTTTCAAATAATTTTTTTTTAAATGCTAGTAAATGTGGCACTTATTGTATAGATCACATGATGTGTGTTTGTAAAATGACTCTGGCTTGCTAATCATAGTGATTTTCATCTTAGGCAAAGGATAAGTTCATGCTGTTACTTTGAAGGACACCACCATCTCACAAATTACCTTGGGTCTTAATTATGTGTGGAACCTGGAACCACTCACAGTCTGTAGCACTAAGAACTTATAGGAATTGTAGCAGAGGTTTTTCTTTTTCCCCCTATGTCTTCCTTCCCACTCTTTCCTTACGTCCTTTGTTAATGATGAACTGCACTAAACGCATGGCATCATTTTCACTATGTCCACAATCTCCTTCCCATTCCACACGGGTATCAGTATAGAAAAAACAAAAAAACAAAAAAACAAAAACAAACAAACAAACAAAAAAAACAGATCATGTACTTTTTGACTGAGCTTGTACTGTCAAATTTTTACTAGAGTCCAGAAATATACCATTCTATGTCGATGCTACAAAATAATGAGTAGGAGCTGGGCGGTGGTGACGCACTCCTTTAATCTCAGCATTAGGGAGCCAGAGGCAGGAGGATTTCTGAGTTCAAGGTCAGCCTGGTCTACAGAGTAAGTTCAAGGACAGCCAGGACTAAACAGAGAAACCCTGTCTTGAAATACCAAAAATAAAAATAAAAATAAAAAATAATGAGTAGGAGGCAGAATATGACCAAAAAGCAGACAATCATCCATATCTTTGCTCACTGTCTAGCCAAGGCTTGCATGTGTATTCAGTATCAACTTGGCAGCATAACTGCAGTGAAGCAAATCATTGGGAGCCACACTTATGATGGATGATGCAGAGTCATGACTAATGGTGGAAGCTACACTACATAAATGAGAAAGAACCGCAGAAGCAAGATGATCTATATTGTTTAAACTAAAGGTGTTCCCAAGAGCCACAGTGACATGGAAAAAAAATAGCACTGCTATTTTTGGTGGAAGAAATGAAATTAGTCATAAATGACAGATTAGACAATAAAGAACTAAAAATGTTGGTTATTGTACTTGAAGAGATGTGATGGTGCCCAGACATTGCAAAGTACCCTAGGAGACAGACTTGATTACACACTTTTATGTTCTCATTATTATAAACCATTCTATCTAACTACAGGTTTTATACATTTGAGTTATTCATATAGAGAGAAGTTTGGCCAAAGGGTCTTTCTCTGGTCCCTGCACACTCAAAGTCAGGCTGGATACAGGCTTTCTCTAGGATTACCAGTCTTCTATGTGAAGAATTTTTTGATAACACCATTTAAGTTGGCCATTTTATACTCATTTGCTGGGCTCTCCGCTGGCAGAACCAGGTGAAAGGGAGAGAACCCAGTCCAGCCGAGCCTCTCCAGGCTGAGGGGGATGGTGCGTGTCCTGCCTCCAGAGAATAACCACCTAGAGCAGGGAATCTGTCAAAGAAGAAACTCGTTTTAATGTATCAATCTTTTCTTTATAAAGGGCTGAGAGAGGAGGTGGAGTTTTCTGCTGAGGTGAGATGACATAGGGGGAGGGGAAAGTTGATGAAGGGTATGGGGTGACTGAAGGAGCCAATAAAGTTACTCTATGTCAGCAGGAGCTAGGCAAAGGCAGGCTTAAGCAGGTCCTGCTGAGTCACTCCAGTATGGAAGGAAGTGACTAAGACTGTATACATACTCGAGCCAGGCTCAGTTTTGCTCTCAAGACCCAAACCAGGCCAAATAGGGCCCAATACTCATTAAAATCTGTCTGAGTTTTTTTTTTTTTTTTTTTTTTTTTTTTTTTTTTTAAGAAAGTAAAATGCAAATCATTAAAGAGTTCCATAGCTTGATGATTATATAATTTTCAAGATAGAATATCACTTCAACTCAACAGTCTGGGCTCTCACAATACTCTACAACTATTTGTAAATACTCATCTTTTCATGATTACAACATGTTATTTCACATAGTTATATCTTTCATGCCTGGAAAGCCATACATATATTTACCTTGATAGGATAATCATCATTTATCTCTGAAAAGCCACCTCAGAAAATCACTACAAGTTTTCCTTAGGAAGTTATTACAAAACTTTCCTTAAAAGGTACTTCAGAAAAGATAATTATCCCAATCTTTTCTATGAAATGGTTTCTTTTGAATACAGATTGTGATAGATGAGCAAGCACAATGACAGAGAGGGAGAGAGACACACTTGACTGTGCAGTAAATCGGTTTCATTTTTGCATATACCACATTTTCATACAGCAAATGACATAACCTAAAAAAAAAAAACATGTTTTTCACTAGCTTAGTAATGGTAAACACATAGATATAACACATTCCAAAAAATTAAGCAAACATATCACTGACTGTCTCACATGTATTTTACATTTGTGACATTTATCTCTTATTAATGATGCAAGATACACAGCTTTTATAGTAAAACAAAAAATAGCAAGTAATGGTGGTCAGAGTCAAGTGATAAGACTCTGTTGTCTCTTAGAGAAGTATTATTTTCCTTAGTACAGATTTGAGTATCATCAAGCACATAAAATGCTTCAATTTAGATTTGTATATAAGTGTGCAAATAATTATATATCTAATGCTTATTAGTGAGGGTTTTACATGTGAATGAAGGAATGAGTGACTATATGTTCAATCTTCAAAGGATGCTGGTACAGTGAAACTCAGAGTAGCTGAACCCATGGATGATCAAGGCTTCCAAGTCTACTCCATTCCCAACCTGAAGGACCACACACATGGAAGTTACTTTTGACTTGTTCTTGTAAATAGAGCATCTATCTATGTATGGTGGGTTGGTGCCTGACAGATGATGGGGTTCACTCTTCTGCTCAAGGGTACAAGTATCTTTCTCTCTCAAACTGGATTCAAAATTTCCTTGTAAAATGGAGTTTCTTGAGGCAACCCACAACCTGAAAGTCCACTGTTTTACACATTATGGACTATCTTAGAGTAGAGCTATGCCACATGATTTCAACATGTGTTGAAGGGATGGAGACTTTCAGAGAAAGAATGTCAGCTTACATCAAGAAGAAAAGCACTGTTACCCAGTAAGACCCATTGCATAAAGGCTCTGGCTTTATTTCTCATCTAATATTAGAGTCCAGAAATAATTGCTAACATTTAGCTTCTAGTTTTTGTTCTATTTTGTTTTTCTGAGCGTTAAATTGTTGCTGTATGCCTTTTTATTCATGTATAATATAATCCTCCCTTAGACATTTTGGAATAGATTACCTTGGCCTGGTTGCCATGGTAACTAATTGAACAGACCAGCACAGTAAGAGCTAGGTCTGTGGTAATGTTTATGAAACTGCTAACACTTTCTAGAAAAAGAGACAAGGAGAAACACGGGAAGCTCATCTAGGATCCCAGTCTCTGCTAAGTCTCCTTCTGCTCTTCAGATTCTCTTGGGAGTTTGTGGGACGTTAAAAGTTGACTGAAAGGGAGACTTTATAATCCAACTACCATGAGGTCCTCATCTATAATAGAGGAAAACTTTATGGTGATGCAGTAGTTATGAGTCACCACTGGACTTTTGTGGAATCATTCATTTGTTCTGTCATCAATGTTCTATATGGATAGAGACATTTGTGCGTGTGTGTGTGTGTGTGTGTGTGTGTGTGTGTATGTGTATGTGTGTGTATGTGTGTGTGTGTATTCCAAAACATGTTATTTAAATATGTATTCTGTAGCCCATGAAGAATCGACAGCAGACTGGTTTAAAGGGAGTGTGTACAGGCTAGAAGTGTTGCCAAGAGGATGGATGAGGAGAGAAAGGCTAGATTCTAAGCAGCAATCCCCAGACACATTTTAAAATGTAATGTTTTGTTATATGTGCTTTATTTATGCCTTAGAGAAATAAAACATTAAAGACATTTCTAAAATTCGCAGGATTTTATCCCTTTCTACTTCCCACAGGAGTAGTGCTTTATTGAAGCTGTACAAATCATCCACATACTTGCTTTAAATTTTACTACACAATGCACTGTACTGATAACAAGATACAGCATTATTCCAGTGTGCTTTTGGAGATTTACTAAAATTGTATGTAGTATTTTCCAGGTTGCTGTGTTCAGTTGCCATTATATTTTTTAGATTTATCCTGAGATAACTCATATAGTCTATTTCAACTACAGGGTTGTGCAGCATCTTATGAATACTATACAGTTTACCTCTCCCTTGGCTATAGACTCCATCATATTTAGATCTGTTCCTATTGTGAATTTTGGGGAAATAGTCTTATATAGACTACATTGTGTACACTAATACATTTGATACAATGTATCTTTCAAAACAGAATTGCTATGTTCTATATTACATGAATTTTCAATTTTAACTGATGCTTCAAAATCATTCTCCAAAGTAAAGCAACAGCTTTAAAGATAAATGGAAGACAGAAAAAATTTTTATGTTATCTTTGCCTCTGCCTTTACAAACAACACAAAGAATCTCCAACCTGTCTCCACATTTAATTAATTAAAGAACATTTTAAAAATCATTAAGACCCATGCCCATGCCCTGAGATTCTGATGGCAGTTGAATGGGACTTTACATGTCAGTGTGATTTGAAAGTCCACTTTCCTCTGCACAAAATTTCATATGTGATTAGAGGAGAAAATCGATATAATCAACTCTCAATTTTAGCTAGCATTAGATTGAACTAGGTTATGTGCTCGTTAAAACAGAGGAATTTGACCCACACCTACAACTTCTGACTGAGTAATTTCAGGCATGGCTTCAGAATTTAAATTTCTGACAAGCACCTAGTTGATAATGATATTGAACCTAATCATCTATGCTAGGAGCACTATATATCATATATTACAAGAATACATGTGTAAGTATTTCTGAGGGAAGGAATATACATGGACACACTGATAATAGTTTATTTATTCTGAATGAACCTTCCAACTAGATATCATTCAAGGTACTGTCTCAAAAGAATGCAAGAGTCATTGAATTTGGTGTTTGTGAACTCACCTCCCCCCCACCACACACACATTGAAGGGTTTTCACTACCATACTAATCTCAGAGATAAGAACAATTACCTAACCAAGGGAGCTCAGTTGTACTATGCTATGGCTACTGATATAAGATGGAATGTAAGGCTGATCTGTGTATCTGCCATCTATTGAACAGTGTTCTCACGTTGCTAGTTCTCTAATCAAAATACAGCATAATGATCTGGGCTTTGCGCATGTGTCAGGTAGTATGATTGCCTATATCTATATTGTAAGAACACACAACACACACTGTGTGTGTTTGTCTGTGACTGAGTCACATGTAGCCAAGTCTGATCTTGTGGCTGAGTGACATTGTGGCTGCCCCATGCTTTGAACTCCTTATGCTCCTGCGTGGATCTCTCAAGTGTTAGGATCACAGGTGTGTAATAATGCTCTTTATGTTTGCCTTTGAATTTTGACAATGATCACAATACATAACTCAGGTAGGCCTGCAGCTCACTGTGTTCAACTAGCTTTAAACTGAGGATTCTAAATTACAGTTTTTACCTTATCTAAGATCAAGTATTTTTACAACTAATATTCATCATTTAAACTTTTAATTCCTATTTTGGCTCTTTTATCATATTTTAAGAAGTACTATATTTATTTTTTTTTTGTTTTTTATTTTGTTTTTTGTTTTTTTGTTTTTTGTTTTGTTTTTTGTTTCCTTGAAGACAGGGTTTCTCTGTGTAGCTCTGGTTGTCCTGGAACTCACTCTGTAGACCAGGCTGGCCTCGAACTCAGAAATCCACCTGCCTCTGCCTCCCAAGTGCTGGGATTAAAGACATGTACCACCCCTGCCTGGCTTGATTTAAAAAAAAATACCTAAGGAGATTAAATAATGAAGAAATTTCTGTTACAAACAGATCAAAAGAAATGTGTCATATTGTCTTATCTCTTACTATATGCTCTAGAAACTTTTCATCTTTGAAATTGTTCTATAATAAATATAATTCCACTATATTCTTACCATTTCTCAGGCAGTGTGGGTTCCTTCCCTGGAAAGTGTGTTTTTTCCTGCCTTTGTTTCCCTCCTAATAACCAGAGCATAATAAACATGCATGTCAGTGATGCCCAGGAGCATCAGCATTTTTCTTTCCTAAGATAAATTTCTGAAGTGCCTGAGTTTCTCCCCTCCTGCTGTCACCTGAAGGATAAAGGGCTACATGCACATTCTTAATGGACTAAAACTCCTGTGGATAAAGATTCAGTGTCTCAGATCAACACCATTTATAAGCTATTAAGGGAAATAGAAGCCTAGAGCTTCATAGACACTTGTCACAAGGACTTTTCCCATTTTGTTTGGTATTTAGTGTAATGCTATATCTCAAGAAAGACCTGGGAGTTTCATAGTTCTCTTAACTTCTCTAAGAACAATTACCAAGAACCCAGCACTCATACACAGTGCCCCCATGCCAAGGTACCACACTTAGCTTTCAGCTGTGGAATCTGGCACTAGCTCGTCTAGAGTTCAGAGGGCACCCTTCTCCACAGACCCAAGGGTCATCAAACTGGCTCAGGTCATCAAAGAGTCTCTCATCCCTTTGTGGATTCATTTTTGCCATAATAGATTCTCTATCATTTCAGTCTTCTCTTTTACTGCTGATAAGCTCTGCTAGTTCAGCCTGGGTCACTTGTCAATCCGTTTATGATTCTATTATGTTCATCAAATCATCATTTCCAAACAGAGCTGCAAATAGTTTCTGACATGAAAATATAAAAAGATTAAATGAGAGTTTCTCATTTTTGTTTAATTTTAGGTTGAAATTCTTACAAGGCAATTATATCATTAGTGTCAAAATGGCAAATATTGGCAACAAGTCCCTAACTCATCTTCTTCAAGGAGAGGCTAGGCTAGGCTTCCTCTGCCACACTTATGCTTTGTGTCAGCTCTTTTCTGTGTGCTTGCTGTATACGTGTGCCTCTTCACCCCTAATAACGGCCGTTTTTCTACAGGATGAAAAATGTAAAATAACAGGAGTAAAGAAAACTCCTGCCTTCTCACATTTATGTCTTAAAAATGTTAATGTTCATAGATTTCAAAACAGCACTTGAGTGTGTTTAGGGAGGAGGTTAATCCAGAATGTAAAATCAAAACTTAAATAAGCAGACAAAATTAGCTATGTTCTAAATATATTCTCTAGAATAGTCTTGTCTGTACATAAACTACATTTGCAGTTGAGCTGTTTTCACCTAAGAAAGAGAGACCAGGTAGAGCTCTTTATGAAGTTGAAGTTTTGATTCAGCCATACAGTCTCCCAAGGACATGCACCCTTAGAACTAGAACACAAGAACCCCTCTGCCAACACACACTCATACCCATTCAACTGTAAAGCAGGAGGTTTATAAAAACCTTAAGTTGAGTACTCACCACTGACACGTGTGTGGTGGCTATTGCCAACCATAACAACATATGAATGTTTTACAAAATTGGAACATGGTTGTGTTACCATGGTATTACCATTTCATCAGAGAGGGGAGCAGAAAGTGTAGTTTGGATAGCAGAACAATGGCAGGTGAGTTATGATCCTAAACACTATTGCCTGAGTGTCAGCCTGACCTCAGTTTTAGCCAAGGTCTGGTCAGGAATTAGCAAACATGGTTTTCTTTCTTCATTATACTATTTGCATGAATTCATTTCAGGCAGCTGTAGGTCACTCCTGTAATCTCTTCCTATTCTGACCAGAGTTCTTATGTGGTAACTGTATATTAGTAAAAATGATAGTCTGAATAGTCCCTTGAACAAAGCTTATATTAATCTAAAATTTAAGAACTGAATGGACAAGATGATTACTAGAAATATGTACACCAAGCTGTTCTTATCTGATATCAGTGCATTAAGGATAGGAGATAAGTTTTGCCCCTAGCAGTTAGTATCTCTCATTTCTCTCAGTCAACAGGAAGACGTGGGGAAGCTGAAGATCATTCGCCTTCTTCCAGTCTATGTCTGTGAAGTTTTCCATATCTGTTAACTTTATGCATATTACGTTAGAAATATGGCATGGCATATGATGGTATGTTTCTCTAATTTTTGAATAAGAAAACAACTTGAAGAAGTTAGAGTAGTTAGTGTCTCCAAATGCTTAACAGCAGTTAGGATAATCCCTGAGAGGGAAAAATGAGGGCTTAAGAGCTACACAGGTTTTTTAGTAGGCAGAAAGACAAGGAGAGGAACTATTATTATGTAATAAAGATGGAGAACTTCCAAGATGACTGGTTTCTTCCTCACTCTCTAGACCTAATGGCTTAACAGAAAGGCCTTGTAAGCCCTCCCCCACCACCATTAGAACCCCCTGAGGGGAGAAAAAAACTCCTCAAAGACTTTAAAAAGCCCCAGCCTCCAAGAAGACTCTGGGCTTCCAGTTCCCGCTTCTGTTTGCTAGGGTCTCTCTCTCTCTGTGTGCCTGATGAACAACTGCCTCCTCACCCTTAATCGGAGTCTCTTTTTATACTAGCTAGAAAATGAAAAAGCAGAAAGGAAAAATTTCCAGCTATTTTACATTTCTATCTTATTTGAAAATATTAATATTTCCAGTTTTAAAAATAGCATTTCATAGTGTTTACGTGGAGAAGGTTAATCGGGTCAGAAAAAAAAAAAAGAATTTCTTAAATGAACCGACAAAAAGTTGACTATTTGTTCTATGTGTGCCTTTGCTCTCTAACATATTCTACTTCTGAGATAAATAATATTACTTGTATAAATCCATTTCATTTTCTGCCTCAGGGAACTTACCTCTGCTCCTATTTTCTGTCTTTTTATTTTCTTAACAAATACATAATTAATCTTACTGACCATTAAGCAAGTTGGTTTTTCAGAAGAAACTTTTTAATTCTGGTCTAGCATCTGCCACTTATTTAAGAGGTTAAGCATTAACAGAAACGTAATGCAGAAATAAATGCTGTTTTAGTAACATGAGTGCTTTCTGAGAAACCAGACTGCCTCCATCTCAAACTCCAAAGTTATCTTATAGTAAAGACAAACCAGCTTCATTCCTGTTTAGGACAAGCCTCTGTTTCTCAAGGATTAGGCTATGCCCCACAGGTAATCTTAGCTATGAATGCTTCTGCCTGTTTCAGGAACGTCAAGCATGTCTGTTTCAAAAAGTTAAGGACCATTTTTGCAACTCTACCTTTGTTTCAAAAGGATTGTTATGGCTACCTTGTTATAGCTACAAGTTGTTATGACCTCCCTACAATCATGTCTTTGTTTCAAGAGGCTGCTATGACTAACTTGCTCTGCTCTTGTAACCCTGCCTGTTTTGCCTACTAAATGCCCCATTTGGAACCTCCCTACCCCTCAGCTGTAACAGCCTTGTCTTCCTCAAATTCAAAGCTGTCCTCCGGGACACCAACTTATGGGAAGGCAGCCTGTGTACAAGAATAAAAATACTTAATATGTCTATGAAGATTTGGGTTGGTGGTTTTTCTCTTCTCATCTTTTGGACTAACATTTTCAATTATTCCAAATGCAAACATTGGCCAAAAATGCAATTGGTTAAAAAGTTGAGAATTAAATTGCATTTTTACTCCAACTTAAAACATACATAAATGTAACACAACTAGAAGGCAAGTTTTCAGAGTTTATTTTGATTTTATTTTGTTGTTTTTTATTCCTTGAAGTGTACTTAATGAATTTCCAACTTTTCCCCTCAGATGTGCTTCATGAGATGAGGCAGTGTGAAGAGAATATCACTCTTCTATATTATGGTTGGGAAGATCTCCTCACATTTGATGTTCATCAGTATTCTAATAACACTCTAGCTGTAGTGGAAAGCTTATTGAGGACAGCTTTGGATATGATCCAAATCCTTCTTAGACGAAGCATAAGGCATTTAAACATTGATCAGTCCATACTTAAGGAACCTGGAATCCCTGGGTCACTCTGATTATGTCCAAAGAAATGAGACCTTTTAAAGCTTCTATTTGGTTCAATAAAATGTTTGAAAGACTTCTTGGAAATGAAATGAACAAACAAACAAAACTGGCATTTTAAGTTGTTAAAGTAGCTTAAACTGGATTAGGCTGATCAATCATGTTCATCACAGGAATATTTCATGCACATATTCAGAATTGGCTCTATTTGTTACTGTCAACAGTTCAAAATGAGATGTTTGTGAAATATTCATTCCTACCCAAAAAGAAGTAAGGGACAAAGGTAGACAAAGAAAGTGAAAGGAGCTCCCAGATGGCAGGCTTCTTATTCCCAAAGATTTCCAGATAACTGGAAAGAAAGGCCAGAAAGAAGAGGTGAGAGTGTCTCAATAGGACCAGTGGAAGAAATGGGAGTACTGAAAATACCCATAAAATACACAATCCAGAGTCTGGTTAGTGGATTTCCAGCCTTAGGTCTTTCCCATCTCAAAATGACAAAACTGTTCCTCTCCCTTTCTCTTTGTCTCAGTTTTCTAACTTCTGAATGTTCAAGTCTTTGTCGATGAAAGAAGAGAGTCTAGGCAATCAACTATATTACTACCTAAATACTTGCTCTAAACACATATTTAACTTGTAAAATAATTTTTGAATTAAAAAAGTACAATATACTCGTTGAGTGCAATATTGAGGTATGTTGAAGAACTATGTGCCCATCTATAACTGCTGACTGAAAAGGTTGATTATATGCTGTTCTTAAGCTTTATATTCAACAATGTTAAGAAAAGAGCTGAAGTTTTTATAAAATTTTCCCTTAATTGTAAATAAGTCAACAGATTTAGTTTTTACATCATAAGTAATCTTGTCAGACAGGCTAATGAGGAATAGCCCTTCCTAGAAGGATATCAGAAATGTTCACAAAATAGTTCTCTCTAGACATAGGATTAAGAGCCTTGCATACAAGATAGTTTTGTACACATGACTCTAGGCTTCTCCAGTTTTGAAAATAACTTTGGTGTCAGCAGGATTAATTAGGTGAGGGTTGTAGGAACAGATTCTGTTTTTCTCTGCTGACTTAAAGAATTAAAAAGGTAACAAAAACAAGATGTCAGCACTAAGCTAGTGTTCACACACACACACACACACACACACACACACACAAAGAGAGAGAGGGGGGAAAGATGGAGTTCAGGGGAGTAAAAAGAGAAAGACAGGGAGGAGAAAAAGAAAGAAAGACAGAGAGAAAAAGAGAAACAGAGAGGGAGACACAGAGAGACAGAAACAGAGACAGACAGACATAGAGAGGTATGGGGATAAACATGCAGAGATAGCAAGCAAACAGCAGATGTATAAAATGTAGAGGGTATAAAGAGACTCAATAATACTATCAGAACTTGCTTCTTGGACTAGGTTATATATTTAGGAATGTATTTCCCTGGAATGGGAAGATTGGATAATTCAGTCAAAAACAGATACATTGATTGGTTTATGCCACAGGGAACAGCTTCTCACCTCCCAATTTCCAGAGACTTAAAAGTAACACCAAATACCAAATAGTTTCTTTTGACAGAAAAAAAAAAAAAGCTCACTAATTGTTTTGAAAACAGAGAAAAAAATCAAGAAGTCAGCTCTCTCAAATATTTAAGTGAAAATTACATGAATATACTTAGAACCTCTTTTACCTGTGTGTATGCCTACGAGAGATCTGTATAAGTTCTACTGTCCCTCTGCTGTGCATGTATACTTAAAAGGATTAAACAACAATTAATGAAAAACAGGCCATGGATTTGAAAGAGAGCTAGAAGCGATAAATAGGAGGATTTGGGAGGATGGAAAGAAAGTGGGAGGAATGATATAACCATATTGTAATCTGAAATAAATAATAATTTTTCAAAAAGATGCTATTATATGATCTAAAAAGAATGATTTTCACAGACCCTATTGTCTGCCATTATATATATATATATATAAAATGTCCAGACAATGGCAATGTATAATTTTGACTCTAAGGCAAAGAATAAAGTTAAAGATAAATTGGGGGCTCATTTCATATCTCCTTTTGTCTACCATCCTCGGCAATGCATTTGTACCTCTTCATTTAGCAGAGTGGAGCACTGTTTATGAGCAGGCACTCATAAAGAAAAATGGTCCCCATCGATGAAAATGCAGTCTTTTATGCCTTAAATCACATGGTGGATACCATTGCAATGCACATTTAAAAAAGAGAAGTCTAATTAGAAAAATACATCATTTGTCAGAATTTACCTGGATGGCGAACACTAGGGAGAAAAATAATCTCAGAGAGGCTTGAGCTGATAGACATTAGTAGTCCTAATAAGCTCATTTAGGTTTTTTTATAGTCATAATTAACTACTAAAGAAATCAAATGGACCTTAAAAGGTGCAGATAAAGAGCCTATAAATGGGGAGCACGTAACTTAGGGGAGAACAAGGGACTTGAGGAGAACAGGTCAGAGTGTACAGACACCTCTCCCACCCTGGCTCCATGTGCCCCACATCTTGTGAACTCTGAACTGTTCCTCTGACTATTACTGATTATTTTAGTTTTAGTGTCTGTTTATGGATGTGTTCGATTTCCACAAAAACAATAAAGAGGATGCTTATAAATATACCTATACTACTTACTGTTCATGATCTCATTTGATTTACATGTTGCTGGTTTTGTTCAGTATTGGAGAATTGTTTGCATTTCTTTTCTCTTGGGAGAAATGGTTTTCTCCCTATTCCTTCTCTGACATCCCTGGACTAATAGGGCCTTGGCTGTTTACACCTTCTTAAATGACAGAGGACATTAGAGTATGCGCACCTTATCTACTAAAGCACCCTGTTGCGGGAATATTTTTTTAAAAAAATGATTCCACCCCACAAACTTTCCCGTAGGGCCACATTCTGGAGCTGGTATTGACTGACATCACTATGTCCTAGCAGGCTCTTATTATTCTCTCCCAGCTACTAAAAACATCTCACTCACATGCAACTCTTTACACACACCCCCAATCATTCATCTAAATAGCGCCTAAGACCCAATAAGTAAAGCATGACTCTTAAGGCCTTAATATCCAATCAGATTTATATAATAATAAAATCACAATTTACAAGATGCCAATACAATAATTTCAGAACCAAATAATAAAGACAATATTCCAACCCAATCAATCTATTTTGTAAAAACCTTTGGTTGGATAAGCTCGTGGGCTCTGGCTAGTCCTCATCATCTGCCTCTATGATAACCTCTCTCCTCCTGCTCCTAACCTTTTTCCTCCTCCAACTTTCGCTCCACCTCTCTATTCCTGTCCAAACACAGGCCTGTCACTGCCCTAATGTGTTTGGACAGAGAAAATATTGCAGCAGCTCTCCCCCTTTTATCTTCTTAATCCAATTGTGTTTGGTTACTAATGTCTCTAATATCAGAGATCTTAGCTATAAGTCAGAATCCCAGTTAATTCATTTTAAAAGGTAAAGGAATAGTGAACATTTATAGAATGAATAAAAAACAATCATTGCATTTTCTATGGGTTAAAGTTTAACTGACATTGTGAGATATTAGGGACAGTTAATTTATTCAGCTATGGTGTTTATAGTGGTACTTCAGGAAATGATCAGGGTTAAATAAGGCCATCAAGAAGGTCCCAATGACTGAAAATTAGTGACTTTTTAAGAAACAGACATGAGTACTCTCTCTCTCTCTCTCTCTCTCTCACACACACACACACACACACACACACACACACACACACACACATTCATCTCTCCCTATCACATGTCAAAAGGCCATCACCAGAAGTTAAGCTTTGTCCTTTAGAACTTTGAATCAAAACAACTCTATTTTTCTTAATATATACCCAGTTCGTGATAGTGTCACAGCAACACAAAATGAACAGCTACAGATAATTCCCAGGAGCCTCATGGGAAGCAGGGCATCTCTAAGCAGGCTCAGAAAACTGGAAAGGGCATTTAGCAAGATCTAGCAGAGAACACAGTGCTGATATTGTCACTAAGCTAGCACAGGTCCTTGCCAGCATTCAGGCTACACAATGGATGTGCATGCATCCAAAATAGGATGCCTGAGGAAATATATCTAAGGTCAGACCAACTTCTGTGGTGATGGATACAATGCTTGCTGAAATCCACAGAGAACACCATTTTATTTACTAGGTCAAGGGTCAGTATAAGTTTAGAAAATCAGCAAGTGGATGACAACCTCATAGAAAAACCAACATTGTCAAATAACCTGGACCCAGAGACTAAGCCATCAACCATAAAACACACAAGGGCTGGTCCAAGGCCACCACAGACACAAGTAGCAGAGGCTGCCTTGTCTGGCCTCAGGGGGAGAGGGTTGATTGATACTTGATGTCCCAGGGTGGGGAGATACAAGGGGAGACAGGAGATGCACTTTCAGAGGTAAAGGGGAGGGAAAATAGGGGGTACTTGGAGGGGGCAGCATTTGAGAGGCAGATAAACAAAATAATTAATAAAGGAAATCAGCAAGTGAGTGTTTCAGGTTTTTCTTTTTTAACTTTTTTTTATTGCATTATGATGAGAAAAGTTACATGATTTCAATTTGTCTGAATTTGTTAACATTTAAAAACATATTTTAAGTAAAGAGAATTAAATCACATTCTTGTCATCCAGTGGTCTCTCTAATTTGGTAATTGGAGAAATAGGTCCAATACTGCACAATCTATATATACTTTCAGCTTGTTTGTGACAGTGTCTTGCTGTGTACAACATAAGGGTCTTGAAATCTTGCTTCTCCTATCTCAGCCTCTCTATTGATAGTTTTGTTTGTTTCATGTGTTTACACTATACTATGGTTTTCAGAACAGCTTACATATTTCAGAAGTAGTTATATACCCAAGGGAGACACAGACAACTGACTTGGGAGGTGGTTCAGGTTTTTCAATACCTCTGGTCTGTTACAGTGCCTCACCTTTGACTTCCTAGTGAGGACACTGATAAAAGGGACGGCACACAGCAGGATGAGCATGTCTTGTACCAAGAAGGTTTTATTTTTTGAACACCGAGTTTGATATTGACAGGAGTTTTCACAACATTAAATATTCTCCTGTAATTGTTTCAACCATATACAGAGTGTAAATCAGGTTTAGTTGCAGTTTGCAGTTTGTGAAATCCTACCTACAGCCATTAAGACCCCTAACTGCAGTGGGAAACCTAACTGCATTCACATGGAATATAAATTTCCTTTCCCTCTGGGTCTAAACTTCCATGTAAATCTTGTTCCTTTCAAGGTATAAACAGCTGTGAAAAAAATCAAAGAAAATATTAGGTGTTGCATATTTACTTCAGGTTCATTTTACTATCAACATTTAGAAATTTGCTCGTGGTTTAAGTAAGTAGTTATTAAAGTTTTTTTTTTTAAAAAAATAACTTCTTGAGGCTATCTAATTCAATTAGAGAATATTTTTTTTCTATTTGCTCCTGAAATACATCATTAAAATCATTTTCAAGGAAGTTTGGTTCCACCTTAAAATATTAAGGAAACACCTTCAAGTGTTTTATAACACTTACAATTTAAATGCTTTTGCTCATTCGGGAAGAATATATGTCTTAACCCAATTAATTATACTTATTTACCATCAGAGTTCACTTGGGAGTGAGACTCCTATCTTCAGCCATGCATAATGAGCATTCTTAATAAAAAAAAATTAGCCATTATATTTTCAGCTATTATAGTCAAAAGGTGATTATCTACTCAAGAAGCATGTAATTTCCATTTTGTTCTTAGAGCGAACGCTATGCTACCTGAGCATTGTTAGCTCTTAAAGAAATAATAGGTAGCAAAGCCTTAGCATTCTTTTTACTTCTAGTTAGTTTCAATATTCCTTTTTACTTTATGATTATGTGTATGTGTACAACTACTAGCAGTGCCAGAAGAGGGTGATAGATCCTCTAGAGCCAGCATTACAGGCACTTGTGAGCTGCTTGATATGGATGCTGGGAACCAAACTCAAGCTTCTGGAAGAACAATACATACAATGGCTAGTTTTCAACCAATAGCAGAAACCTGTGACTGTGTGTCATGTCGAAAATGTATATTGCTACTATCAGTAAGGACAAGTATTATTATATTTGCCAATTAAATTTTATACTTCACAGAGGTTCATGTGACTTATAATTAGAATACACTGCAAATGTCTAAAATGAACAGTGAAGTAGAATGCTTGTAGGTCCCTTTTCAGTATGGCGTTCTCTTTCCAGTCTTTAGGGCTATGTGTGGCTAGTTCCAATATATAGCAGCATCTTCTGTGGGATTGGTCTCAAATATTTTTCTCCTATCTTATACAGTTGTATACAACAGCCCCTGAAACTACAACTGTGTACCTACGGTCATGTTAGGGATTGGTTCTAACACTGTCTCAATGGAATGCGGGATGCTAGTTGTAATCATGCAGATGACTAAGGACATAACATGTCAAAAAGATTTTCTGTCCCATAGTTAGCATTTTAAACATATGAAAAGGCAGGGCAATGTAAACTATGAAGATGCAAAATAGTTACCCAAGAACAATCAACATCAATTTAAAACACCAAAGTTTTTCTATGTTCTTTTCCCTGTTCTGGTTGCCCCAGACTCAATACACTACAATGTGGGGGAAGAGGATAGTTTTCAACAACTATATGAGTCAGTGAGTCAGAATGGGTTTGTGTTTCATACACAATATATACAGCATCTTGGATTAGCCAAGAAGCTGTCTTTTTGTGTGCGTGTGAAAAGTTTTATTTTTTTATTAGTTATTTTATTTCTTTACATTTCAAATGTTATTCCCCCTTCCCAGTTTCCCCTCCACAAACCTCCTATCCCATCCCACCTCCCCCTGCTTCTATGAGGAAGCCTCCCTACCCACCCACCCACTCCCACCTCACCATCCTAGCATTCTCACAGAACTAAGGACCTCCCCTCCCATTGATGTCAGATAATCCTCTGCTACATATGCCTCTAGAGCCATGGGTTCATCTATGGGTACATTTTGGTTGGTGGTTTAGTCCATGGGAGCTCTCAGGGGTCTGGTTAGTTGATATTGTTGTTCTAATTATGAGGTTGCAATCCCCTTCAGCTCCTTTAGTCCTTTCCCTAACTCTTCCATTAGTATCCCTGTGCTCAGTAAGTTGGTAGGCTATGAGCATCCACATCACATCTTTATTGGTCAGACTATGGCACAGCCTCTCAGGGGACAACTATACCAGGCTCCTGTCAGCAAATGCTTCCAAGAAGCTATCTTATCTAATCCAAGCTAGTCAAATTCTAGGAGACAGAGTAAGAAAAAAATGAATTCAAGCCCAGTGTACTTTGCTATAAAAAATCTAGCACAGCTATATAATGCTGTTTCTCAAAATTAAGACTAATGCTAACTTTATTATTGATAGCCTCTATTAATATACTGCATTAAATTGAACAACAAAAATTTTACTGAAATGAGTTATCAAATCACTTTAGCCCTGGAACTTTCTGTTCTCTGGTTTAAATTTATCAACATATTATTTGAACCAACATGTGTTGCCTGTGGGCTAGTGAGATATCCTATATTACTGTTGACTAAATTGTTGTACAGAAGAAGGTAGCAGTTACCATCTGAAGCATTATGGTGAAACTGTGTTGCTGTCCCTATTGGTTAAAGGAAGTTACTTTCAAAGTTTCAGGTGTATTGAAATAGACTGAAATAAAACTGTGCTTAACAGTTGCATTTCAAGTGCCAAAGAATATATTGATTTGTTCTACATGCATTAACAAAAAAGAAACATTTAGAACAGAGTATGCAATCAAAGCTGCTCCCGATTGGGCTGAAAGTAATCCATCATCATCCTCCATGTTCCATTTATCTATCGCAATTAGCAACCTGGAGAATTAATGGCAATGTGATACAAATAATCAGAGCCGAACCTCTCAGGCTTTGACAGTTACACTAATCTCTGCCATTCCCTTGAGAATGAAGAATCACCCTTTCACTCATTACCTTCATTACTCTGGGAAAGTATACGATGCAGGGACTTCTACAATATTCCAGTTTAGTAGTCTTTATGTCATCCATCTAGACAATCAACATAATGAAATTAATTAGTTTAGATCAAGTAATAAAAAATTAAAAAAGACCATCCTACCCATCATCGAAAGAAATACAAATGATTCACAGTATGCTTTTGACATATTATTATGAGAAGTCTCCTTGACAATGCTTGGCCATTATTTGGTTTCTATAAATCTGTTTTAAAAAAATGAAAAGAAAAATTAAAAAAAATAACATTCAAGAATCTTAAGTTTTCCAACTGAAGAACCATGAGTCACAAGTAGCATAATTAAGGGCATCTATTTCTTGTAGTTGGGATGTAACTAGGACCTTCAGACACTGAACATCTGCTATAATCCTGGGGGCCCCAGTCAGTCTGGACCAATTACTTTATCAGCCCTTTTATTATCACTCTGTGCCTCTGAGTACTATCTTAATTAGTGAGTGAATACTGATAAGGAAACTGTGGAAATGTACAGAGATAAGCTTAATTTTACCCATAATGGAAAATGTGTAGGCATTTGTAAAAAGTGGAAGATATTCATGTCTGAAAAACAAGTTAAAAATCCAATCAAGCCTGAGACTCTGTGATGTAAGGAATCTCTGAAAATGGGTCTCATGGCTCCATCAGAGCATTTCTTACTTGAGGTAACAGAGACCTTCTTTATGTCCAGACCACTTAGTCTGCTTATGTTTCCTGAACTGTAATTTGAATATGGACATTTGCAAACCTAAACATAAAGAACTTAAAATTGTCAGTGGAAACAGTATCTGTTCACTGCAAGAAGAAAATATGTGGGGAGATTTCAAATGGCCAAAGAGAAATGGCCCAGTAGACATTGCATTCTCCACAGAAAAATGATGAAATAACAGGTATTAACAGGTGTTAGCCTGGAAAAGAAAGAGAAACCGGAGTCTGAAAGGATTAAAATATTGGAGACTACAGGAAGGTAAGAAAAACGAATCACCCGCTTTTACCACTCTGCCTCTGCATTCCACTGTAGGTGGAATTCTCTCTCCTACAGTAGGGGGAAAGCACAGTACATATGGATGCTGCCAATACCAACTCATAGAGATTTTCACAATTCTCAAAGGCTTACAGCCTAACTAGAAGGGTAACTGTAGCTGCCTGCAGTCACACAAACCGGGTTTCCTGAAAGAGAGGCAGGAGCCTGGAAAAAATATGGGAGGATCAGGATTCGAGAGGAATGATGAGACTAAGTTGAAATTCTGATCAAGGTCCGATTTCCCCATATTTTTTTCCAGGCTCCCGCCTCTCTTTCAGGAAACCCGGTTTGGGTGGCTGCAGGCAGCTACAGGTAACCTGAGGTTAACCCAGTTTGCTAGCTTTACAAAGGATATTTGTACTACCTCACAGCAAACACCAAAATGTTATAGCAGATGCTGTAATTAAAAGTTAGAAGTTTTCTGATTTGAGATGTGCGAGATGTCGGACTTCAACCCTTATTGAATATTTCTATCTATTCCACAAATTATTGCAGACATTTCATGCCTATGTCTGAGGAAGAGACTGCTTCAGAAATCTTTTTTTTTTTT
>JADRCD010197051.1:0-28281 GCA_019843815.1 Montemys delectorum | reverse complement strand
CCCTGAGTCACAGGGAGTCACTGCAGGCTGCTGTCTAGCCCTGAGTCACAGGGAGTCACTGCAGGCTGCTGTCTATCCCTGAGTCACAGGGAGTCACTGCAGGCTGCTGTCTAGCCCTGAGTCACAGGGAGTCACTGCAGGCTGCTGTCAAGCCCTGAGTCACAGGGAGTCACTGCAGGCTGCTGTCTAGCCCTGAGTCACAGGCTTCATTTTTACCTTCCTAAACTGACTTCTGTTACTGAAAATAACTTTACCTATTTCAACATTGAGTGGGCATTCCTTTCACTATTTCATGGATTTATTACAAGTAGATCTCTAGGACCACAATCTTTAACTCGCCAGCAACAGGCTGAATAAATCCAAATTCTCAACTCAAAAGAACAACTGTGAATGAAAGAAATGGAATTTAAGGTCAGGCATATTCAAGGTGGTGACACTGTAGACAAGGACAATGAAGTTTGAAATTAATATGTAAAGTTTTTTTGTCCTAAAATTAGACAAAAGATTTGTATGAAATAAAAAATTGACTCGATTTAAATCAATTGTTTTGTTTTGTTTTTCAAGACAGGGTTTCTATATAGCCCTCGATGTCCTGGAACTCACTCTGTAGACCAGGCTGGCCTTGAACTCAGAAATCCACCTGCCTCTGCCTTCCAAGTGCTGGGATTAAAGGCGTGCGCCACCACTGCCCGGCTAAATCAAATATTAAGAATCTCTATTTTAGAAGATACTATGCTAGAAGAGTTATGTTCCCAGTACCCATCCTGGGCAGCTCACAACATCCTGTAACTTCCAGACCAGGGGATCTCATGCCCTCCTCGGAATTCACATGCACAGATCCACAGACACACACATTTTAAATGGTGGTGCTCTCTCTTCTCATTCTTTCTATCCATACTTCTGTTAGGTTACTCAAATATGGATATAAGTCCTGTCCAATATTTCCTTCCAATTTCTACATTTGAGTTTATATTAAAAAGAAAGAAGTAATCTTTTGGACAAATGATCTTATCCCAGTGTCTCAGGTGCTGGAATTACAGGTGTACATCGTCTCCTGTCTCCCCTACACACATCTGCCCCCCATTTTTCTATGTAGACATACCAGTGTTTTCATAAAGAGAAACTGATCTCTAGGTAGCTGTGGGTGTGTACACCTCTATTAGCATTGGAGAAGCTGAAATGGGAGGATTCCAAGGTCTCAGCCAGCCTGAGTGACATAACAAGACCCTGTCACCAAAAAAAAAAATCCAAAATAAAAACTGAAAGCTTGGCTGGATGTGGTAGAGCATGACCTTAGTGCCAGCCATTGGAAGGCAGAGGTAGGTGGCTCTCAGTGAAATCAACGCCAGCCCTATCTACACAGCAAGGAGAGCTACGTAGAAAGATCCTGTCTCAAAAAGAAAAGGTAAAGTGTCCCTCCAACTATCTTGTTCTAAATCCTCTACATTTTGTGTCTCAGTCTCTCTTGGGCCTGATATTGTCCCTGTGCTTTGACTCTGAAAACTCAAGCTGCTCCACGTGAAGACACACTTCCATTTGTTCTGCTTGAGCTTCTCTGCTCCCAAGCTAGTTTCTTGGTGTCCAGTTCCCCCCACTTTTGCTTCCCTCCCCCACTTGCAAGTAAGCACAGGTCCATTTCACTGTTGCTATGACTGTAAGTTAAAAGGGGATCATGAAGACTGCACACATGAGAAGCCTAAATGATTAGACCTTGGTCTTCAGTTTAGCTCTGGATTTTCCTATGAAACTCTACTGAGAAGTGGTGAGCAGATGAAAACTAGGATTCAATCTCAGGGCCTGGGAGCGGTGGTATACTGCATTCTTACCGCAAACTTAACTTTGGCTACCCTCACACTTAAAAATAAAACCATTCTTAAAAACTTGTTAGTATTAAGATGCAGAAAAGATGGGTTCAGTTCCCAGCACCCATGTGATGGTTCATAACCCTCTGTAACTCCAGTACAATTCTGACCTCCACAGGCATCAGGCACACACATGGTTCCCAGATATACATACAAGCCAAATACATCAAATAAAAATGTTTTTTAATTAGTAATTTAAGTCTTATTCACCCAAGAGAATTGAGGCAGTTTAAAAGAACAAAAAAAAATCATAAAGTCAAAATTATTATATATATATATGAAATAAATTAGAATAAGAACAGCCATTGAGTTCTACATAAATTATTAAAAACAGTCAACTAGGGGCTGGAGAGATGAGTCAGTGCTTAAAAGCATTAGCTGCTCTTCCAGAGATCCTGAGTTCAATTCTCAGCAACCACATGGTGGGTCACAACCATCTGTAATGGGATCTGATGCCCTCTTCTAGTGTGTCTGAAGACAGCGACAGTGTACTCATGCACATAAAGTAAATCTTTTTAAAAAGCCAATTTTAACTGAAATTTCTTACAACTACAACAAAAATAGAGAATACTCAATCTAAGTTGTCTTAAGAGAAAGGCAAATTAATTTCTCAGATGAAGTAAACTTTGGCAGAAACCAGTCTGAGTAAAATTCTAATTTGGACAATAATACAGAATCTTCCTTCAACACCTTCACAAAGAAGAAATGTGAATCTTTACTAATTTGACTTTTCAGAGTTTGGGGGATGGGGGGAGACTCAGTGGTTTAGAACACTTGTTGCTCTTGCAGAGGACCCGGGTTTGGTTTTTAGCACCCACATAGTGGTTCACAGCCATCAGTAATTCCAGTTCCAGGGCATCCAACACCCTTTTCTTCCTCGGGCACTGCACACATGTGGTATACACTTACACATTGCAAGTAAAACACTCATACACATAAAAATAAATATATTAAATAAATGAGAAGAAAATGACTCACCTCTAATTACAATGCTTACAAGGGTAAAGTTTTGACAATACAAACTAGAGTAATAGATCACAAGAAACTAACTCAAACAACTGGTCGGTCCTTCAATTAGCTGCAAATGCCCAAATCAGGTCCTGATATTCTAGTGCAGTCTTCCAGTGGATGTTTAAGGCCTCGGTGAATTTTCTAAGAAAAAGGTCCCAGGCACTCTCTCCTCTGCTACTTCTATGCCTTATGTGCATTTTCACTGCTGCAGGGATGTCACTGTATTTATAGATCTCTGGCGTGTGTACTCTACACTCTTAGCATCTTTGTAACCAACCCTTGAAACAGTAACTAAAAGCCAAAGTATACTTAATAAAGATCCTGAAGTAAACAAAAATTACATCAGGAAAATACTGACTAGTAAGCGAAGATCTGTGAAAAGATGCAGAAAGTGAGGCTGGGGGGAAGTGCTTATGCTGACAGCGTGAATTGTGATGGATTCTCCAGAACCTACAGTTAAAACATAAAACAAGGGCTGGTAAGATGGCTCAGTGGGTAAGAGCACTGACTGCTCTTCCGAAGGTCCTGAGTTCGGATCCCAGCAACCACATGGTGGCTCACAACCACCTGTAATGAGATCATATGCAGCTACAGTGAATTACGCCCGGAGCAAGTGGGGCTGGAGAGCAGCCACACACATGATGGCTCATGGCCATCTGTACAACTACAGTGTACTCATACACATAAAATAAATAAAATAAATCTTTAAAAAAAAAAAAAAAAAGAAAAGAAAAGAATCTCAATCCAAAAAAAAAAAAAAACATAAAACAAGCAAGCAAGCAAAGATTCAGTGATCCATACTTTTAACACTGGGCTGGGGCAGTGGAGACAAGCATGTCCCTTGGGCTAACTAGTCAGTCACCCTAACCTACTTGATAAGCTTTGAAAAACCTTGAAATCGAAAACCAAGGGAGAAAGTTATATCAGTGTTTAAGAGCCAATCTTGTTGCTCCTGCAGAGCATCCAGGTTTGACTTTCAGGACCTAACTGGTGGCTGACAACTGTCATGATTCCAGTCCAAGAGGATCTAACACCATGGTACAGAAACCAAACACTCATAAAATAAAACCAAACAAACATAGGCACACACCTATAATCGAGCATTTAGGAGACAGAAGGCTGATTTCTGTGCTCTGTGAGTTCAAGGACAGCCTGATATACACAATGAGTTCCAGGACAGCCAGGAGATACAGAGAGACCCTGTCTTAAGACCAAACATGTTTTATTAAAATTAAAAAACAAAACATAAAACACAGTGAGCAACTCCTGAGGAATGAAACAGGCAGCACCTATACAGACAAACCTTACACACCTAACACAGGGAAATATGTCCCCAAACACTGAAACCTTCCAGAACTCTACTTGATTTTTCACTGAAGTATCTGGTCTTTTCACGGTATTTCAAGTGGTCAAGAATTGGCCCATCCCATAAAGACAGGATGATCTATGCAGACTCAGAAAAGCCTAAGTCATAACATTTAAATGATCTGGGATAGTAGGTATGTGTTTATGTAGCAGAAAGCTATTTATATAAAGAAAACTTGTCTATGGTAGCTTACAGTGAAATGGGCTTGATGAAAAACTAAACGATTACACACAGTGCTGCCCTACTTAACAACATGTGCTATGGGAACAGCTTATGACAAAGATGACTTCTCACTGTATGTCACTGACATGTCCCCAGAGACTGGCAGACTATAAGCTGCAGTTCTCTCCCTGGTGGCCTCCTGTCAGAAGCCTAGCCCCCCTGGCACTCTCTACCCCTCCTTCCTTCCCCACCCTCTCCGAAGGCTACTCTCCCTAAGCCTCTGCCAGTAGTGGGAATTGGTTCCCATCACTCTTTTTAAGATTTATTTATTATACATAAGTACACTGTAGCTGTCTTCAGACGTGCCAGAAGAGGGCATCAGATCTCATTATTTCATGGTGGTTGTGAGCCACCATGTGGTTGCTGGGATTTGAACTCATGAAGAGCAGTTGATGCTCTCACCCACTGAGCAATCTCACCAGCCCCGCCCCTCCCTTCACTCTTAATGGTGAGCAAAAGCCTTCCTCACTTTTCTGCTTTTGAAGACCAAAACGTCCTTGTTTTCTGTACCCTCACTGCTTCCCTTGGGCTATTTTTGTCACTGATTTTTGTGTATTTCAACTTGTCTACATTCTTTGTTCTGGACTTCTGTACATACCTGCAATGGCTGAGAGGGAGGCTAGTAATGAAATCAATGCTTTTATTCATTTTTTGTTTGTTTTGGAGGGTTTTTGGTTTTGTTTTGTGACAGTTTCTCTGTGTAGCCCTGGCTGTCCTGGAACTAGCTCTGCAGACCAGGCTGGTCTTGAACTTGCAGAGATCCATCCATCTGCCTTTGCCTCCCTGGTGCTAAGTAAAACTAAAGGCATGTGCCACCACTGCCCCACAACACATCATTATTTTCCTGCTATCCTACACACACTCTGTCTCTCTTTCTCTACTTAATTCTCAAATCACACAGCAAAGATTCCTTTCTATGACTAGTTCCTACATTAGATCTTTACAAAGATTCCAGAGAAGAGGCAAGTTGCTAAGACAGTATAATAAGATTTCCAGCCTGGCAGTGGTGGTGCCTTTAATCTCAGCACTTGGGAGGCAGAGGCAGGCAGATTTCTGAGTTCGAGGCCAGCCTGGTCTACAGAGTGAATTCTAGGACAGCCAGGGCTATACAGAGAAACCCTGTATCGAAAAACCAAAACCAAAAAAAAAAAAGAAAAAGAAAAAGAAAAGAAAAGAAAAGAAAAAAGAAAAAAGAAATCCTAGCCAATAACCATGAATGTACACAGTAAGCCAAAAGCACATTGTTTTAGGCACTGAGGATGTATAACTAAATGGGAGTTGACATGCCATCAACTCAGTTGAACAACTCCTTCTACTACTATACTTTATCTTGTCTATTATCACTATAATTTAGGAAAGCATTTAATGAAACTTTTAATTAAACTTTAATTAAAACCTTTAAGCCATTACATCATCCATCCCTGCTGAGAATAGCAAAAGTTTTTCAAATGTATATTCTTACATGCTTCAAAGTATACCTTCATTTTTACTTATCTTTACTTTTTCTCTGAAAAACACCCAAAGTCTTTTAGTGTGAAGTCTGGTTAAAAGAACCAACTGCCAATGGGGCTGGAGAGACAGTTCAGCAGTTAAGGGCACCTGCTGCTCTTGCCAGGGACCTGAGTTCGATTATAAGCACCCACATAGGAGCACACAATCATTTGTAACTCTCTGAGAGTACCAGGCACACACATAGGACACACACATTCATTCAAGCAAAATAATCACACACATAAAATAAAAAACTAAAAGAGAACCTATCACTAAAACTATATTACAAATTTACAAGACAGTTACAGATACGCTCTAAGTCCTGGCTCTAAACAGTCTTGCATATTTTAACATTAAGCGCATGCACTAATGGACCATATATGCCTTCCTGATATGAACATCCATCTGAGGTAGCATGAGGAAAGGCAGATGAAGAAAACACAAAACCCTACACTAGGTGGCATCATTCCTTTGTGCAGCCTCACAGTTTGAAGGTGAGGTTCTCCATCATAGAAAGGAGGTCTCTCTGGGACCAGAGCATCCTCTAACGACACTGTCTGCTTCCTAGTTACCAAGGAAGCAGTAAAATAATTTGGTTACAAAAATGTATTTTTAAAGATGTTTTCCATATAAAGATAAAAGTAAAGGCTCACATTTACTCAACAACCAGAGTGTGATAGGAAAGTGTCACCCCTGCTTTATGGATGGGAAGCAAGCTTGGGACTGACTCAACTCTGCATTCTACAGCAGAACCTGGCGCACCAAGCATGGCACTCAGCATCTCCAGCGTGCTGCTATGCCGTCCACCAGTACACAAAGAGGAGTGTGACCTACTCAGGTAAAATTGCACCTTTTCTAACGCTTTTCTTTCTGGCAGAGAAATTTAAACTATATTATGAAAATATATGATCACTGTAAGATCATATATTTATTACTTATTTTGTGTTAGGAACTAAAGTATTCCCTACAAGTAATTAAAATTGAATACACTAAACATTTACACATGAAAATTAATGTAAAAATAACATCTTTAAAAAGAACGTAGCCAGTTAGTTGGTATTCCATTGGAAGTATCTTAGAATAAAACAAGGTTAAGCCTTCATCTAACAACACTAAAGAATAAGGTATCTGAGCGTTTTCATCATCACAGATCTTTACTATATGCAATAAACTGTATTCACAACTAGCATGTTACAGGAGGAGCACTGTGCCAATGAAACGCACTGCATTTCAAAGTTTCATTACCATGGAAACCAGGGTTACAACTGTCAGGTGCCACAGATTTTCCTTCAAATGTTACCATGATGTCTTTTATGTGATAGATGATATTCAAGTCAGGTTTCATCTTTAGGGTATTTACATTTCAGAAGCCCCCCCCATAGGCAGATATATATTAAGCAAATGGCTAGAGAAAACAAGAGAACCTGAGGAGAATAAGATATAGCATGTAGTTTCTAAGATGGATTTTCAAATACAACATAACACACTCCTTTTAGTTGTAAACAAAATGCAAAATCTTAAGTCATAAAAAATATTTTATTGGTAATTATACATAAGTGAGTGGGGCTGTAAATACTTTTTACTTCAAGATATTGATAAGTGCATAAATTGAAGGTTGTATCTGGCACTAGAGTACTATGGTTTCCATATGAATTGTTATATTTAGTAAAAGGCCAATTAAACTGACTTAGGATGACATCCCCATTCTGTGCAACAGGTACATGTTTCTATCAATTAGATTCACATGTCCATGACCCTGGATAGGTTTGGAACAAGGAAACAGTGATAAAACTACCATTAAGTTAAAGCTTTTGCGAGTATGGCAAGTCCATTTCTGTGTCTGCCAGCTTCTTACACTTCCTCAACTTTACTGTCTTAGAGAATACAGGAGACGCCAGTGTTCAATGACAACAGCACTAACCTGAATCAGAAAGCTAACAAGCCATGTTTACTGTTTACTATTCAGCTAGTAGACAGTACAATAAATTGATGCTTTGAAAAATAAGCAAACTAACAAACATAAACTGCAAAAAATGGATAAAACATAACTCAGAAACAATAATTTAGTAAAAACATGTCAAAAAACATTGGCAAAGGTTCATACAAATTCTTTATTTAATAACAACTTCCTATTTAATCACACCAAGTACCAGCAGGTGCATTAAGAGGATAACCATTAAGAAAATCCTGTTGCAGCAATGGTTGATTAAGTTGATCTCTGACTTGCATACATATAACTATTTGTTTCACAATTCTCAAATAATACATATTTAGGCAGCTTGCACTATGTAATAAAAAATTTAAACTCATTACATGCCAATAGTAGAGAATTCAATAATTATGTGTTAGAATTCACTAAACTATAAGTGAAAATAGACTTACCAATAACACTGCATAATGAATAATTCAACCACATTTTCATGGCATTTAACAGTAGAGACCAAAATGTTAAGTCTGGAAATGTTCGGTAGCTTACACTGCAATAAAATCTAAGAAATCCTGGCAAATTCGTATTTCATGTAAAAACTCAAATTATAGGTTATGCGTGAGTGTGTCTGTCATGAAAATGTGGTGGTTGTTGGCATAATCTGTATTTCCATGGAGGACAGGCATGACTAAGTGGAGCGAGCACAGTTAGTGAGCCTCTCCGTTCAGAGCCGAGGCTTCTCCCCGGGGCGAGGCGGACCTGGACACGCCCCGCTCAGTGCTGTCCGAGCTGCAGCTGCTCTGGCTGTGCTGATCCCCAGCAGCAGCACTGGATGTAGGCGCTGACTTGGCTTTCTCCTTAAAGTCTGTAATAATGACTGTTAGATCTCCAACAGTGACTTCCAAATGCTGAGCACTACTCCGATCCACATTTTTTAATCTTGGTCTAAACACAAAAAAACAATGAGTTTTTAAACTAGCTTTTCTCACTATCAAATTTCTGAGTAAATAATAAATAAACAAGCCAAGTAACAAAATCCGTCATACTAAAAGTTACAGGCAGCTCAATCATTTTACTCCCCTAGATGTTTTAGGACAGGAAGAAACAACTGTACCACGAAGGCAGCTGATAAAGCTCAGGGTGGGGACAGGAGAGATTCCCACCACCCACACAGAGGCTCACACCATCCCTGACTCCAATGCCAGGAGATGTGACACCCTGAGCTTTGCAGGCACCAGGCATGCACAAAGGGCACAAACATACATGCAGACATAACACTTGTACATATAAAACAATAAAATAGATAAATCTTTAAAGCTAGGGCTAGGCTAACTCACTGCATTGCTGCACACCTGACTGTCACAACATGGCCCAGAACCATGATCGTGGTCAGAGCTCACAATTTTGAATACCATTTTCCTGAATTTCAAGTTCGTATTTTTTCTAATTGATGAAGGAAAAAACCAGACATAAGTGCCTTCTAAATACCTGGTATGAAAGAAAAGCCTCTTCATATGTAACCCTGTACTTTTACCTCTTCTGATTTCTAACGTAACTTTCAAGTGCAGAAAACTTCTGTAATATTTTATATTAAGATAAAATAGCTTACTTTCACGCTATGTACAGGAGTATGATCAAAGTTTAAAAGGGAGTATTAAGTGGTTGTTTCTAGTGTTTTGAAAACCCCAAGGAGCCCGCTCTACCTGGTTTTCTTGTGACAGTTCTTTTTGCTAGCGGCTTCCTTCTCACTTTTGTCCTTCTCTACTCTGTCTTTCTTCTCTTTCTTCGACTGGGTAGGGGGCACGAACTGCTGAGTGACCTGCTGCGCAACCAGCTGGGACACAGGGCGTGGTTTCCTGTGTGCATAGGAGAGAGAAGGATTTTATTACAACTTAAAGATGCATGTGTTTATGAAAGAAAAGCAGGCTGTGAGAATATATTGTGTGATATTTTCAACTTTAGATTTCTCATTTATAAAATATAAATTGTTATTTCTGTTCAATAAAATAGAACAAAGTATCATAACAGTTAAAATTTAAGTCCAGGATATATGCTCAGGCCATTAGAATGCATAAAGGAACATGTAACATTATTTACAATTTATATCCAAGAAAATAAGGCACACATAATAACAAACATGAATTTTAAAAATTTAACAAATGTTTACACTTAAACAGTTTGTGTATCAGTGTTGTGGCTGAAGTACCGGCCTCACACACCCAAAGCATAAGCTAAGGCACATTGCAGGGCCCAAGAAGTCATTTTAACCTATCCCTCCTCCTGGGAGAAAGAGCTGAATATCTGTAGTACCGTCCATTTGGTTCCCTCTTTAAAATCTTTAATTCATTAAACTGATTATTTAATTCAAATAACTGATTATTTGTTTACAGCCAAAATTCATCACCAAAATCCTTGAGACTCCTTCTGTCTCTGGCTACAATCTTAAGATGCATTTCTGATGCTGGAGTATCCTCCATTCTGTGACATTTCCAATTTCTACATTCCAAGGTGCCTGGTTGGCTTTGCCTTTGGGTGCTGGCATGAGCAGGCATCCTATCAGCCCAGATCAAGGACCCATTCAGCTCTCTCTGAGCTTGATTCAGAGAAATGGAGAGAAAGAAAGATAAAGAAGCAAGTGGACAAAGAGTGGAGAAATAGGGGACATTGTACATATACATACACATACATACACACACACACACACACACACACACACGGGATGGAGATATATATGTATATACATACACATACATACATACACACATGGGATGGAGATATATATGTGTATACACACATACACACATCTCAATTAACTTTACTGCTTAGAAAATCCTATCCTAAAAAAAAAAAATAAAAAAAGAAAAAACTTAGAATGTATAGTATTAATCACGGTCACACAACCCCAGAACAAAACCAAGTGTACATGTTTTCTTTCCTCTGGAGATCCTAGCCCACAGTGTGTATACATGCATGTGCTCACAGTATAATATGAATGGAGAACAAAAAGAAGAACACACACTGGGTGATGAGGAAGGACTGGGCACAGGGAATGAGCATTTGAGTCATAGAAGAGGATATGAAGCCAAGTCTTCTCCCTGTTTCAACCCTGTACAGTTTCAATCTTTTATCTTTTCTTTTAAGTAGAAGATAAGTGTATATTATAAATGTTTGTATTTAATAATAAAGTATAAAATCTAATGTGAAGCTTTATACTTTAAGAAGTTATTATTACCATATAGAATTCAGAATGCAGATGTTCAATGCAATGTTGACAGCTAACATTTTTTTTCCATTCATTTTTTGAGATAGGATATTTCTATGTAGATTGGGCTGTCCTGAAACTTATTATATAGAACAGAGTAGCCTCAAACTCACAGGGATTTGTCTGTCTCTGCCTCCCAAGAGTTGGGATTCATGTTCAAGGTGCTTTTTTTTAATTTTTAATTAAAATTTAATTTTAAAAATCATATATTTTAGATAGGGCATTTTTAAAAATCTTTTCTATTTTCTTATAAAGGAATAAAAAAAACAGCAAGACACAACCAGGAAATGAGAAAATACTGCATACAATTGTATAATCAAACATAAAACGTTTGAAGGCTAGTAGGATATAAAGAGGCAGTTTTAAAAGCAGAACTGACAGAAATCCGGGTTAAATGTCTAGGCTAACAGTTATACTAACAGTGCTTGAGAAGCCAGCTCTGTGAATTAAGCGCTTGCTGTGCACCTATGTTTGGACCACCAGCACCCAGGTAAACAGCTAGGCATGCCTCCTGACACACCTGTGAAAGCCAGTATTGGTAACAAGGAGGGCTACAGAGGACAGCTAAGGTTTGCTGAACACCAGCGCAGCAAGTTCCAGGTTCAGTAAGAGATCTAATCTAATGCAAGGCAATAAGGCTGGAGATAAGGGGAGAGGGACACTAGAGGGCACTTGTCATCCTCCTGTGATGGAGGTCTCCATGGACAGGTCTTCGTGTGCCTTCAGACACACACACGCACGCACGCACGCACGCACACATAACACATGCAAAACCAGCCCCACATATGAAAGTGGTCTGAAGGTACTGTATTTAATGGTTAGCGCTGTTAAGGAAATGAACACAACCAGGGCTGAGAATAGTTCATGTATTCAAGCAGCGTCACAATTTCCCAGACGGTATTTGTTTTGTCAACTCCTACCTCCACAGTTCTGATTTAGTGACTTCTGAGTGGAGACCAAGGATTTGTATTCCTGGCTAGTTTTGAAGTAATACTAATTTGTCTGACTGAGGAAGTTATGTGAAAAAACTTCTTGGGAAGATACAAATCTACTCACCTTGTAGGAACTCTCAACAGAACAAAGTACGTTTACCATCAAAGTCCAATTTACTGAACCAATGAGCTTTATTAGGGCTACTTACAAGAGCAGAAATGACTCAAAAAACTACTGCATCACAAAAACACACCCCAGCATGAGTGACTGCTCACAAAGCTAGGAACCTGCTGCAGTCCCTGAGCAGAGGGAGCACCCCTTCCTCCCTTCTGCCCCAGCCAGCAGCCATCGTAAGTTGCCTCCACAGGAGCAGTCAGAATGGTGGCTTCTCCTTGGCTTGTAGCTGTCTCAGAGCTGTCCGTGTTGGTGCATCTCCTTTCCCGAGCTGGTAATACCTCTCTCCAACCTCCCCAAGCAGCTAGCTCACCAGTGTGCCTCAGCAGCCAGGAAGGACTTCCCATAGCAACCAATGAAACCAATGCCAGGAAGAGGAAGTGGGAAAAAAAGCCACCAGTACCTGAGCAGGAAAACCCACCAATCTCCAGGCTCCCCAAGATCAGGACATGAAGGCCTGGAGAGATGCTCAGCAGTTAAGAGCACTGACAGCTATACCAAAGGTCCTGAGTTCAATTCCCAGCAACCACATGGTGGCTCACAACCATCTGTAATGGGATCTGATGCCCTCTTCTGATCTATCTGAAGACAGCAACAGTGTATTCATTATAAATCTTTTTAAAAAAAAAAAAAAAAAAAAAAAAAAGAGCAGCACTTGAAATCTCACCAACGGTCAATCTGAAAATCTCTGCCATGAAAAGCTCCACCCTTTAAGAAATTCTATATAAGCCCTGGCCTTTTTTCAATTTCCTGGACACCTCTACCCCAATAAATCTCTTTTCTGGGATTTGCTGACGTGGAATAAGCTGAGCAGCAGTGAGAAGAAGGGAAGAAACAGAGAAGTGGAGCAGGGCTGGGCCTCCCCTGGGAGCTGCAATGCCTCTGTGAGGCCGCTTCCTTTCAGAGATGTGTGACTGCCGAGTTCCTGGATCTCAGGATGCTCTTCCCTTGGGACAATGTCCCAACTTAGAGTTCTGTACTTCCTGGGCTCTCGTTCCTCAGTATGCCCTTCCCTTAGGGTACCTTCTCCCTCAGCTGTGTGGTTCCTGGGCTTCTGACTCCCAGGATACCCTCCCATCCAAGCAGGAACGCTTAGAGCACACTGCTCAGCCTGCAGTTGGACAGTTGGACAGGTTGGAGAGTGTCCTTTCAAGGTGCCTCAGTTGCTCTAGAACTCTTCCAGGCAGCTCCACTGGTTCCTCTTTCCAGGGAGCTAGTGTGGCCTCAGGGTCTTCTGCAGCTCGGTTCTACTACTCTCTAGAGTCTCCGCTGTTATCGCTTACTCTGGCAGGGAGGGCCGAGTGACTCTAGCAATTTCCAGATTTCCTGAAGCTCACTTGAGTTGTTTACCTTCTGGTTAGGAGCTTCCCTGCAGGATAGGATGTTTCAATCTCAGAGGAAACTGTTACACAGCAAGAGATCTTTCTGAAATGAAGCTTCAAGAACTAGACGACTTTTAGCAAATACTGAGATCACTGCAGCAGGAAGCCCGAGTTAGTGCAGAGGGTAGACGGTTAAGGGATAAAGTTACCTGGGAGTAACAGTCACTGAAGAAACTCAAGCAAATTTAACAGAGGATGGTGACCAGTCAGAAGCAGAAAGATTCTATAAGAAAGTTGTTTGGAAGCTTTCTGAATAGACCGGGGGGGGGGGCATTCTTTTTTAAATTATCATTAAAAATAAACTGAGAGAGAGAAAATAAATAATCAAAAACCCCCAAAATAAAGAAGCAACAGTGGACTTTCTGACTGTCTGGAGAGTAAAATCAAGGGTGAGTGGTAACTGATTTGCTCATCGCCTCTAACCACAAGATACTTCTAAAGCAAGAAGTAAAAAGCCTTGATTTGCATGTAGCTAACATTCTCTATGTGACTATTATGATCTGAATGTTCATGCCCCTTCAGATTTCTACAGTGAGATACAACCCCAAATATGATTAGAATAAGGAAGTACGGTGAAGAGGCCCTGAGAAGGATGGGTGCCCTGACAAAGACTCCAGAGAACCATTACATCCCTTCCGCAACCATAGGAAGTCACAACACACAAAAACAGGAACCCCTCACCAGATACTCTCAACAAGCATTACCTTGACATGTGATTTCCAAACTTTACAAGGTGAGAGAAAGAAATCTGTTATTTGGCTGGTGAGATGGCTCAGCAGTTAAGAACACTGACTGCTCTTCCAAAGGTCCTGAGTTCGAATCCCAGCAACCACATGGTGGCTCACAACCACCCGTAATGAGATCTGATGCCCTCTTTTGGTGTGTCTGAAGACAGCTACAGTGTACCTATTTATAATAATAAATAAATCTTTAAAAAAAAAAAGAAATTTGTTATTCACAAGTATCCACTCCACGGGTATTTCTATGGTCTTTTGTTACAGCAACAAAAATAGGCTAAAAAGTAAAACCAAAGACAAAACAATACAAATAAATAAACAAACAAACAAACAAACAAACAAACCCAGACTCTTAAGTACTGGTAATTCACAAAATTTAAGAACCAAACTGAGGGAAGAATGTCATATTAATTTTATGTCTTCTTACCTATGCTAGAAACATCTAGAAACCCCATCAGTAAGGCAGCCTGGGTGTAAGCTGGCATATACCCTGGACACCAAGAATGAATGTGGAGGAATGAATAGTCAATGAGTTTTATTTTCTTACTGACATCTAACAATGTCCATGTGGTGCAGTGTGACATGTAAATAGCCAGATATAAAGCATATCATCTTCTGACAGGCACCTTTAAGGAACTGGGCTCTGCCTCTGAGCTTCTTGGCCAGGATCAGCTACTTGCCACACATGGATAAAGACACGGTGTGTGTGCTAGAGTAACAAGTATTTCATTTTCTTTTAAGTTATACCAAAATATGGAAAGAGAAAATGGAAAGATATGGCATGGTTGGGAATATATTTGATCGGGTTAATGCTAGTAAGAGTCATTTAAAACTAAGTAAGTCCTCTAAAACAGAAAGTGTAGCTAAGAAATTGTCATTGCAGGAAATTTTAAATTGCTGGGTCTCTCCATTAAATTATAGCTTTGTCACATCCACATACTGTGCTTTGTACTGTCATTACTTTTACCTCAAAATTTAATACAAATGAATATATAAAAATATTACTAACAAAATTATAAAAATTTAAAGTGAAAATCCTGTAGCTGGGGAGATGGTTCGGCAAATTAAGAGCATTTACTGCTCTTGTAGAGGACCCAGGTTCACTTCCCAGCACACACACGGCAGCTCAGAACTATCTGTAATTCCAGGTCCCAGTGTCCTCTTCTTGCCTCCTCAGGTATCGTAACATACACACAATGCATACATGCCCACAGGAAAAGTAAATACACATAAAACAAAAATAACTCTTTAAAAACTGGAAATCCTGGAGTTTCCAGTCATTAGCAAATTGAGGTGCCTTATTTTTGTCATTACAACGTATAGCACTTGGCTGGAGAGATGGCTCAGCAGTAAGAGCACTGACTGCTCTTCCAGAGGTCCCGAGTTCAATTCACAGCAACCACACGGTGGCTCACAGCCATCTGTAATGGGATTGGGTGCCCACTAAAAGCAGTGCTACCTTTAGAGAAAGGTACCTAAAAGAACAGTTAACTGGCTTTGCTACATTTCTCTTGGTCACAGTACATACTGTCAGCATTCAAGCACTATGCTGCACTGAGGGGCTGAGCATGTCTGTGACATGCTCCTTGCCCCCATGCAGGTGGTCACCAAGCGACCATCAGCTACTTGGCACTGCTTCACCGCATCACTCTTTCATGCAAGAAGAAAACAATCCTAACCTTCCAACTCACAAATCTTACAACAGAGTTGCTACTCTTTTTATTCTTTGAAGTCTTATTCATTCTTAACAGCTATTCTCTCCCTGGAACAATTACTCCTTGTGGAGGCAGAGATGACAGGCAGGCTAACCACTGTAAAAGTAAACATCTATTAATAAGGTATAATTTACATCATAAATCCATACAGCTGAGTCAAGTCCTGTATTTTAAATGAATTATAAGTTCAGAATATTCCTCAGGTACTATACTATCAATGGCAAGAATAAAATAGTTGAGAATACTATAGTTAGATCACAGGCAAACCCAACAGAACTAATTCATCTGTCAGAGGAGAAAAAGAATACATCAGGATATAAACAAGTGATATTAGATCTATACTAAGGTCCAGCATGATGGAGTAAGTGAAACAATGAACTCTAATGTCTACCTGGACACTGAGGGATAAAAGCCTCATGCTGTGTAAGGAAAAGGAATGGTGGCATCTAGGAGACCAATAGACTTGATATGGGGCATGCTAAATACTATGGTTGCAGTGTAAAATGTCTCCCACTGGCTCATCATGTATTTGAACAGTTGTTCTTCAGCTGGGAGTGTTGTTTTGGGAGACTATGGGACTTAGAAGAAGTGGACTGGACCACTGGGGAAGGCCTTCCACGTGACATCCTGGTTCTGACAGGAGCAAAGAACAGACTTTTGGGCATGCTCTCAGCACAACAGACTAAGCTATGATGCTTTCCTAAAGGGGATGGACTGTGGGCCTCTACTCCATGAAGGTGATCTGTCAGCTGTTTCATTAGTGGCAAAAAAAAGCAAACAAATATACTGCGTTTGCAGGTTTGAACCTGGCCATGGGGCAAGCAGAACTGTAGAACTGGCACTCTGGTAAGCAATCATAACTATCACCTCTGTACCTTGTGTCCTTTATTGTATTCCTTGCCTTTAAAAGTGTTATTCCTAAAGAGACTTACAGCTTTGCAAGGTGCTGAGAAAAAGTGACAGTTGACTGCTTGGCCCTAATCAGGACATTGATATCATCCCACATAAGGGAACACTGTAGAAGAGGGAGTAAAAGAACATGAGAGCCACAAGACAGGCAGAAGGGCTGAGACATACTACTTTGTAGGTATGATACGACCACTGCTATCATGATCCCACAGCAACTGTGGGTGCTTACGCTAGACCTGTATGAGAATGGGCCTCTAGCAGTAAGTCATGAGGGAGAGGGGCTCATGAGGCCCAAGCCTGTTATCAATGGCTCCTGTGGGTGGGAGAAACTGCTTTTAGTTGTTTACCACCAGAATGCCAGCCAGGCTCCAAAAGACAGTGCCAACCCCAGAAGGCCTTGGTTAAACCCACTGTGTCACAAAACAAAACAGAAAAGCCAAGGACCATGGAAAATGGGTTTGCAGCAAGAACCAGAGGTGAAACACACTAAGAGTGACATAAGAGAGGGACCAAGGTGAAAGGAACCAGAATGCATTAATATGCATAAAATTGTCACAGAGTAAAATTACTTTTTAAGTGTTTCTGAGTAATTATCTTTCTCCTTTTATCATAGGCTTGTCTATATTCTGTAATACACCGTTTTTACTCTTATTCTAATGATAAGGATTACACTTCATCTGAAGACTGTAACCATACCCCACAACTCTAAGATTATTTAATCTCCTTCAACTTTGACTGAAAAGAAAGAGTACAGAAGAACACATTTATTAACTGAAATAAAACCCTACTGCTCTTTAGAGGCTGAATGGGCTTTAAAATTCCTTCAATGACAGCAGTGGGGACATAGTTTATCGCAGGCCTTTATAATGTCTAGAGAGGTACAACTCCACCATGCATGCATTATCTGACCACAGGGATCAGAACAAAGTGTGACCTCTCTTCCATTTGAAAAGAGCAATCTGATGAATGAGAGAGAAGGGTCTTTTATTTCCCCCAAGAGCACAAATCCACTTTTCTTTACTTTCTACTAGTTTAAATCCAGGACAGGCACAGCATCACGTGGATCTGTGTCCAATGGCCGTTGCAGGAAGGTTGTTTCAGAATCTGGCACAAATCATGTCACTGTTTCCGTGGGCCTGAGTTACTTTTCCCCAAATCACTCTGGTTTTGTTTGGTTTGCGTCCAGAAGTCACTGTATTGTTTTTTGCTTTATACACATAAGCACATCTCTTGCCTAAGTAGAATTCAGTTTCATCTCTGGCATAAACATCTTCAATTTTAAGAAGAGCTGCGTATCCTCTTTGGTTCCGGAAACCTCACTTGTAGCCAGCAAAAATGGCCTTGAACCAGAGCCTTCCAGACATACCCTACTCACTTTTTAAAGAAGTTCTGTTCCAAAAAAAAAAAATCCTATTCCCAGCAGGCCCCAGAAATCTACCCCTCAAGTTCAGCAGCACAAACTCCCCTCACCTCCACTGAGAGTAGAGTCTTTTAATGGTGCAAACCATTAACTCAGAAAATAAAAGGATATCATTATGAAATAAACTTCCTTCCTCAACTATTTTGTTACAAATAATTAATAAATTAGTGTACTTATCAAAACATGAAATGTCACACAAAATGAACATGTTCAATGTGATACCGTTGCAGCTAACAAATTCATAAGAAAGTAAACAACTGGAACAAGTATGGGAGCACATGCTATGACACTAGCACACACTGCTGGACGGAGAGAGCTCCATGGTGAATCTGACCCCCAGCCAGTTTACACAGGAGAAGACTGCTAGTATGCTACTAAAGAAACCACCATAGAGGGTTCCTAATAATGCACTGTTAGACCCACATCAGAGAAGATTCTTCCAGCAGTAGATGGAAATAAACAGACCCACAACTGGACAACGCAGAATGAGAGCCTTCGTAGCACCCAGTCCTAAAAGGAATGTCTGTATCAAGCCGCTCCTCTCAAAGGCTGAAGGATCTATGGGGAACAGGAAGCTGAAAGATTTTAGAGTCAGAGGGAATGGATGGCTCCAAGGACACAGCAGGACTGATGTCCATCTGAGCTCACAGAGAGTGGCGGCATAACCTAAACAGACCTACAGAGGTTCAAGCCAGACAGGGTTCCAACACTGAGAAGAGCAAGTCTGACATGGTAGCCCACTTCCAACCAAGAAGCTATTTATAATTGTTACATGCTGGCAAAGGGGAAACCAGTTTTTCCCACTGGGGTGTCACTGGTACATCAAACCACACCAGATCAGACCCTGTGTCCAGGAGTAGTTGGCCAGAGGAGCTGGGGGAAACACAACACCTTTTTGTTTCATTTTGGTGGGGGTCTTTTTCTGGTTTGTTTGTTTGTTTGTTTGTTTGTTATGGAGAGAGAGAGACAGAGAAAGAGAGAGAGAGAAAAAGAGAGGGAGAGGGAGAGAGTGTGTGTGTGTGTGTGTGTGTGTGTGTGTGTGTGTATATGTATGTGTGTGTTAAACAAGAGAGAGAGAAGATAGGTAAGAAGGTGGGAAAGATCTAGAAGGGGTTAGGGAAGGGGAAAACATGACCAAAGGATATTGTATGAAGTATTTTAAATCAATTCTGTACAGTATGAGAAAATACTTAGCATACTGTCTTAGAATACTCACTGATAACCATTTAAGAACATTTGCTCTTGACTGCTACAGGCAATGGAGTCCATAAAAAGTTAGAGAGCAAACACATGCAGGCAGCGCCTACCCGATACCTCAGCCTCGCCTTCTTCATCTTTGAACAACAAGGCAATGGTATACTCTGAGGTCCTGACTTGACAGCGCACAACTGTTGTCTTCTCCACCCTACTGTAACCTGGCTTTCCAACTCCACAACAGGTGTAGGGCAACTGCTGCTTGTTATTTGTCACTTCTCTCCGTCCTCCAAAGCGGCACCCGGTAAGCCTCACACCTGATGGCATTCCTGCCATGGCATGACATCCCCACTTTTTTCAAAAGAGATTTTATTTATTTAATGAATATGAATACACTGTAGCTGTCTTCAGACACCCCAGAAGAGGGCATCAGATTCCATTACAGATGGTTGTGGGCCACCATGTGGTTACTGGGATTTGAACTCAGGACTTCTGGAAGAGCGTTCAGTGCTCTTAATGCTGAGCCATCTCTCCAGCCCGGCATCCCCACTTTTAAACAGCTCAAATGATCAAATTATTAAGGAAATGACAAAGTGAAACTCCTGTAACTTCTGTGCTAATCATCTGGATCACTTGCACTGAAGAGCCAGCTGCAGTATCTAAAGGCCTTCAATGGCTTTATGGAGATGTGCACACGGCAAGGAACTAGGCACTCCTGTCAACAGCACTCAGTGTGTGCGAGTCATCTTTGGAAGGAGGTACCCAGAGGTCAAGCCTTCAGATGAGTGCAGCCTCACTTAGCATCTTCTTCCCTACTCCATCCTTCCTCCCAGAGTCTGGCTAAACTGGCTAACCTGGAACTAGCACTCTCCCTATCTTGGCCTCCTGGGGGTTGGGCTCTAGGCATGGACCACCATGACAGGCCTCAGCAAATACTAACTACAACCTGAGAGTAATCTAGAGCTAAAATATCTGCTAAAAACAGAGGCAAACTTATGACTTACCAAAATAGACAAAATAAATATTCTAAGCCAATTTGTTGCAAAAGTATAATTGTGAACCTGTTTACTAAAGCATCGAACAAAAATGCAGTCATTTCTGTGGGGGAGGGGACACGGCAGAAAGAGAAAGCTGAGCAACAGGAAAAGAGCTTGTCAGTGCACACAGGTCCCTCGCTCTGGGAGTCAGCTGCTGTGTGGACCGGGCACAAGAAACCAACGTGCTCAAACATATTTTAGGCTGCAACTGTTTCTATGGTTCTAAGACAGCAGTTCTCAGCCTGTGCTTCATGACCCTGTTGGGTATAGACCAACCCTTTCATGGGGGTCTCATATCAGATTTTTATATTATGATTGAGTCATAACAAAATTGTGTAGCAAAATTAGTTATGAAGTACTAATGAAAATAATTTTATACTTGAGGGTCACCATAACATGAGGAACTGTATTAAAGGGTCACAGCATTAAGGCTAAGATCACTGAATTTTTAAATTGTCTTTAGTATTTTATAAATATTATACTACATTTGTGTTTGTGTGTACGTGTGTTCCTGACATGGAGCCTGTGGAGATCAGAGAAGCTGTAAGAGTAAGTTCTCTTCTTCTATCATGTGGATCTTGGGGATCAAGCTCACATTATCAGAGGTTAGAAACAAGCACTCCCACCTGCTGAGCTGTCACACTGGCCCTAGTTTATAAGTATCTAATGGATTTTACTTTTAGAAACTAAAAGCATGGCACATGTAAACCTTTATTATGCAATAGTCTATTTGAAAACAATGAGGTTTACCTGTGGAGATCAGATTCAATTTAAGATTTCTACATACAAAATACAATGCTGAGCTGAAGAGGAGCCAATGAAGGCCGTGTGCTCTCTAGCATCAATGAGATCCAATTAGGTAGAAAAAGCAGGAGGACCCCAGTAAAGACTTCTAACATGGTATATGTCCAAGTAGTCGCTGAAGAAATGTGAAAGGCAAGAAACATAACTAACACTTCAACACCTCAAAGTCAAAGAAAACTGTTCCCAAAAAGGAGATTTTTTTTAAGCTAGTCCCTGGGCTGAGTTTCAACAAGCAACGCTGCAAAGCTGGACAGTTCAAGCAGAGGAAGCCTGAAAAGCAAAGCTGCCATGTGCAAAGATGCACAATTCCCAAAGCACTTTCAAGAAAATCCGTAAGCAGTCAGCTCAAAGAAAAAGACAGACTTTTCAAGAGGGCCATTCTAGAGATCAGGGGAGTCAGGCTGTGGGAGGCTCTGCCTGACAGAGTGAGGGATCTGCAGCCAGGAGTTATAGTTCACAAACTTAATCTATACTAACATTTTTAATTAATAGATTTTACATATAATTTTAAATGTTTTATAATGAATTACTTGAAAATAGTCCATTTCAAATCCTCACTATTGTCAAAGCAAGGGCACTGGGGATAGAAGTGAAGACTCTTAGGTGCCTGACACTAGCTGCCCTACAGTAGAAATGTCCCGTCTTGGCTGTGTGGGGCTGGGCATGCATGTGTCCATATGTGTACATAGGTGCTCACAACTTACAATGCTGCCACAGAAGATGAACCCACAACATGTCAATAAATTGTTAAGCCAAGCCATCATAAAGTGAAGTCTGTTTATCTGTATCTACATATAATTTAAATATGATGCCATGTAAATTATTACATGACAAAATTTATATAGCCTATGTAACATTTTTACATCAGATGGAAAAGCTATTTTTATTTACAAGTATGTGTTTGTATGTCTGTGTATGCTCAGTTCAAGCAAGCTCTGGCTTCTCTTTCTAAAGCTAGTGAAAAAACACTAAGACTTTTGTAAAGTTAAGCTACTACCAGATCAGATGACGAAAAGGAAGTTGTGGGTTTAAGTGACTTTCTTGCTTCCTATCTATATTCTGCTAAGCAAAACTTACTGTTAGTACAGAGAGATAAAATATGAATGCTTTGTTTAAACTAACAAATGTCTAAACAGGAAATACCAATGAACCAACCAGCCACCAGGCATTAGATAGCTTGACACTTTTGATTGAAGACTAGAATTAGGCTCGCCAAAATACATTTGAGACAAATTTCACTATCTTACATATAGCAACCATCATTATGTACACATGCCGGGGGACTATGTGAGGATATTTTTGCATGTAAGAACTATACACTTAATAGTATACCATCTAATTATATACAGTGTGCTTTTACTAACAATTAGAAATTAAATATAACTAAAAACATAAATGTACAGGTAAAAGAAAAAGTAAACGTGTCAAGAGAAACAAAGGACATTAATGCCAGTGGTGAAGTAAGAAGGAAGGGGTGGCGAGTGTGCAGGGAAACCGCTCCTTGGAGATCCTAGTCTTGCACAGAAATGACCATGTGGAACTTTATATAGTGTTTTTTATTTAATATAGTAAGGTTTAAGTTAATAGATAAATGAAGTATTTAGGTACAGTTGATTCTCTAGTTAACTAAGTATCTTATATGCTTCACTCTCTTAATGACATAAAAGTTATTAATCTTAAGGATTCCTTAAGTATGCAACAGTTTATAAGAAGCTTTCCACCTTTATCCACTTAATTTTAAATTCTATTATGAGTGTAGAAATCTGTCACAGTTACTTTCCAAGTCTCAATCAACTCCAGGTCTGCCGAATCCTAATGCCCATCCTTCCACATACCCAGCGCTGCGTGCTTTTGATGACTCTCAGGCACCATTTGGAACCTCACACAGCAAGGCTCTCTGGGTCATCTCTCCACACTTGAGATAGCACTTCCAGAAGTGCTGTGTCATCCTAGCTGGTCATCCTCCTGTCTCCTGTCCTGTTGTCAGTTACCACTTCTCAGAATATCTGCTTCTGGCAACTTTAGTCACCCATTAACAACTTCAGCCCTTCCAGCCGCTTATAACTTAACGTCTATCATAAGCTGAGAGAATTAATAGGTGGGGACAGAGCTCAGCAGGTGAAGTGCTGGCCATAAAAATATAAAGGACAAAATTTAGATTCCCAGAAACCCATACAAAAGCCAAGTAGTTGTGGCAAGTGCCTGAAATCCCAGCATTTAGGAGACAGAGAATGGGGATGCCCAGGACAAGCTGGCTGGCTAGACTAGGAAAGTCAGAGAATTCCTGCCCCTCCCCCCAGGAAAGTAGAGAGCAATTGAGGAAGACACTCAACATCAACTTTGGGCCTCCATACACATGCACAACCTTCTAAGCACACCCAGACATGTACACCTTTAACATGCAAATACACATGCAGACATACAAGTATTCCATGTATATATGTTAAAAAAAAAAAATGAAAGTTGCCAAAAATAAAAATCATTTCATCATATCAGAGCTTGTCACTTTATGAAGCAATTCTTGTATACTATAACTTCAAACTGACGAGGAAACTAGATACCAAAGAACAGCACACTTTAAAGCTGCCTGGAGCATTCTGGGGCTTGGCAAGCAGGGGGAAGAGAAGACAATGTCTAAAAAGTTCCCTAACTCCTCACAACCACAGCGGCTGTGTTGGCTTCACTATTAGACAATTGAAGAGGCTGCGTGACTCCACATGGGAGTAAGTGAGGACAACTTCAGCAGGCAAGTTATTCCTAAACATGAGTTACTGAATGTCACAGCAGGGCCCTGGGTGTTGCATCAAAGCGTCAGGCTTTCTTGTCCATCACACTTCTCTGGTTTCTGGGACTTTGAGTGTATTCATCATCATTAAAATAATAGAACAAGAGCATTTCCTTCATTTACTCTCTACTATATCCCCATGAGCACATTCTTGACTGTGGTTTTGAAGTGCATATTTAATTTTGCTAACACACTGGATATTTTTATGTTTTGTTTTGTTTTTTGTTTTGGAGTGAATTTTCAACTTAACTAAATCATTTCAAAACCTGTAACTTTTCCCTTACTAATATACAAATTGTATTTAAAACATTTTACTGTATGTTGGCAGTCCTAAAATAGTCTTAGACACAGCCCAGCTTAGATGTACTGTGTTCTCTGTGCATCATCCCTGCCTGATGTTTCCCTGGCCCGCTCTGCTGCTCTTACTCCTGTGGCGCTAACATTTACTGAGTCCTTTTTGTAAGGCAGGCATTATTCTAAGTGCTGTATTTCCATTAACTCATTTACTCTCCACAGCAAATTTGACCATAGGAATTTTTTATTTTTATTTTTATTTCTTTTTTTTAAGAGATTTATTTTATTTACTTTATGTGTATGAGTACATTGCAGCTGTACAGATGGCCATGAGCCATCATGTGTGTGGCTGCTGGGAATTGAACTCAGGACCTCTGCCGGCCTGCTCACTCCAGGTGTAATTCACTGTAGCTGTCTTCGGACGGACGCACCAGAAGAGGGCGTCAGATCTCATTACGGGTGGTTGTGAGCCACCATGTGGTTGCTGGGATCCGAACTCAGGACCTTCGGAAGAGCAGTCAGTGCTCTTACCTACTGAGCCATCTCACCAGCCCCCAACTATAGGAATTTAATGCTTTAAGAAAACAATAGAGTTCCTCACTGAGAATAACATCATAACTGTGCTGTGGGCATGACTTTGCTTCCGTCTGACTCTTTTCCTCCTGCTTAAAGAAAGCTATTTATTTTGTGGGGGAAATGAAAATTATTAACCCAAATGATTTTCTTAAAATTTTTAAATGTCGACTATTCATTGGTGTTTGACATGGTTTTTTTTAATACATATTTATTTCAAATTGTCTTTTTATTACAGAAAAAGCCTTGATGTTGTATGCCCATTCGTGCAAGCTCCAATCACATAAGCCTCAATAAATTGTCAGCACTCATACAAAAAAAAAAAAAGAAAAGAAAACAATAGGAAATTTTGACTTTGTCTTTATTCTCAGTCAGCTTAATTACTTACCAAATTATTCTGTGAAAATCTTTTAAAAGTCCCTCACAAAACCATCGGGGCCTGGTAATGTCAAGGTTTTAGTCTCTTGTATGGTCGTTTTTATTAATTCATATGTTCCTACCAAAAATAAGCCATTCTCCTTGCTTCCTTTCCTTTTGAGAGAAAGGATATACTCTTCTATGATTCAGATTGCCTTTGAATTCACAACCTTTCCCATCCCAGCTTTCTGAGGACTGGAATCTAGCAATGTACCACCACACTGAGCTTATATTTTCTGATTTACTAGCTATGCTAACTGATCCCTGATAAACATTAGCATCATTTATACCGATGTCTTTTTTATAGCCCTAATTCTGCTTAGAGTACCTTCAAATTCTAGCTAAGAAAACTTGTCTGGTCTTGCATATATGCAGGTGTACGCATGTGCATATGGATGTGTGCATGTGTGTACATGTGGAAGATGGAGGTAAACTCAGGCACTGCTCCTCTAGAGCTGTCAACCTTGATTTTTGTGGATAATGTCTCTTAGAAATCCTGGAATTCATCAATTAGGTTAGACTGGCTGTCTAGGAAGGCCCAGAGAGCCGCATAACAGTCTCTCCACACTGGGATCACAAGTGTGCACTAGAAAGCAAGCCTGGCTTCGGTGTGAGGACTGAGAAGTGACCTCAGGCCCTCATACTTTTGTGGCAAACACTTTACTGACAGAGCCACTTCCTAGCCCTCTTAATTTTCTTGTAAAGAAAGATGATGTTTCAGTTTTCCTGAACTACACTTTGTTTTCTAATTTGTTGTTTGTTAACATTACTAATTTTTTTTCTACCTCATCTTAGGTTTATCTGGTCATTCTATATCCTATGTGTTATTTATATATTTAATTTTTTTTGGATTTTTCTAGACAAGCCACAATTGCCAGTTTGTAATACAACTTTGAACTAAGATTTTTTTAGGATTGTTTGTTTCTTTCTCTGAGACAAGAGTTTTATGGATCCCAGTATGGCCAGCTTGCTAGGTAGCAGAAAAAGCCCTAAGATCCTCCTGTGTCTTGGAATAATACTTATGCACCACACCTAGTTTACACAGTGCTAGGTAAATAACCTGGAGCTTACACCCCACTATTTACACATTCGAGTGAGCTCCCCACTTGGGAAGTTTTAACTTAGCTGCATCATTAGTTTACTACTTGAGCCAATCACATTGGCGAGAGATGGTCTCTCAAGAATACTTACCGTATGCTCCCCTAACTGGGTTGATTCCCAGCACAGATGCTCTTGATTTACTTAAAATGTATACTCACTCATTCCAAGTGGCCTGCCTGTAAATGGCAATCTGAGGAACGGGGCTACGCAACCTAGGCAGGCCCTCTGCCAGATGAAGTACTTCCCTGGCCCAGGAAAGAGGGGGGGGCAGCTGCACATCATGTGCACGCTTAAGTGCAGCTGCACACGTGCCATGGCCTCTGGGTGGAGGTCAGAGAACAACAGGAGCAAGGCACTTCCACCACTGAGTCATCCAATTCCAGAAGTTGAGATCCTGTTTTTAAGGTTTACAAAAGTGGCGTGGCTTGCTTTCTAGGCATTACATTGCTATTAACCTAAAACCTTACTGTAGAGTACATAATTGATAACATACTTACTTAAAAACTGTTTCTCAGGCTGGGAAGGCAGGTCAACTAATAGCACAAGGACCTACTCCATCCCCAGAACCCACATGAAAGTGCCAAGCATGGTGGTGCACACTGTAACATCAGAGATAAGCCTCATGGTAGGCATTGATAGTTTTAACAAGTACATTTGGCCTGGTTTTTATGTTTTCTTTCATTTTTCCTTTCACACTTTTTCCTTCTGTTTTCCTTCTATGATACAATTAACACAGAGATTAAGCAAACATTTTTGGAGTACTTAGTGATAGATACCACACTTGGAGGGATGAAATGGTACCCAAGGCGTCAGCACCATAACATAAATGGTGCTACTCACCCCATCTCTCTCAACATAACATAAACAATGCTACTCACCCCATCTCTCTCAACATAACATAAACGGTGCTACTCATCCCATCTCTCTCAACATAACATAAACGGTGCTACTCATCCCATCTCTCTCAACATAACATAAACGGTGCTACTCATCCCATCTCTCTCAACAGCAGCAGAGACTTCTCAGAAGTGGGCGAGCAAGGCTGAACAAAGACTTTGTCAAAATATGACATACTGAAATTTAAACATGCCAGATGGAGCGGTGCATGCATCTGTCCCAGTACCGAGGAGGCAGAGGCAGGCAGAATCTGTGAGTCTGAGGTCAGCCTGTCTATAGAGCAGTTCTAGGCCTGCAAGGGCTATATAGAAAGATACTGTCTCAAAACAAAAACAAAAACAAACAAAAAAATGACCAAAAAAATTGTTCCAATAAAAGAATGGGAAAAAGATTATTTCAAACAGAAACTAAGCACCATATGTACAAAAGAGCAAAGACATGTGGGACAGAACTGAACGAAGCCAGCAAGCGTGGAGTCTGGATAAGGGAGGAACTGTAAGAGATGATGCCTGAGAAGCAGACATGACAGCTCAGGGAGGGCCATGTTAAAGAATCTAAGGAAGTACTGAAGTACATCTAAGAAACAAAGTGACGTCCATCATATAAAGTGTTGCGTGGAGAATGACATAAGGAACTGGGTACACTATTAAGATAATCCAAGAAAGAGATGACAGTACTGGGGTATGCTGGCAAACAGTGAGGACGGCCAGATGGAGACTGATGCTACGGTCGTATTATATAGTCTTTCTCCCAACCAAATCTTGGGAG